>JAXQGN010000009.1:0-93043 GCA_037039805.1 Irpex sp. M6601 | reverse complement strand
GAGATCTGAGGTGAGTGGTTGAGTGTTGTTGTTTTCTTTGGTGTTGGGGGTGGGAGTGGTGTGCATGAGAGTCGGGCGGAGGAGCTGATTGTTGGATTTTGTTTGTGGTTTGTGGTTGTGTGTAGGGGATGATATCGGTTGTGAAGAGGACGGGACATTCGAGTTATTATGTCGAAAAGGGGATGGCGGCCATGGGCAAGACTCCGAGCCAGATGGGTATTCAGGGAGACTATCGCATATGTGGTGGAGGTAGGCTTTCCATCGTTACTCGAGAGCAATTTAGTGACGTCGTGTCCAGCGTTTCCTATCTGGTTAGAAGTGCGTACGCCTGGTTGATTATCAGCCCATAGAATTGACGATTTTTGCTACTAGAACGCACCTTGTTGTCCGATAGCCATTGTAGCGTGCTACTCTGGCTCAAGTGCGGACGACCACCATGTAAGTGACCATTATCTGCAGAGCATTGGAAACCTTCAACTTGTAGAGCAGTTAGTGGTCAACACCGTGAAAGATTATATCAAGAAAATGATGAATAATGCTCCGCCACCCCCTCCCTCACAGCCAGAGACGATGCCAACACCACAACGCTCACACGTCACTCGTTCAGAACGTTCGGAGGCCGACAGAGAAAGCATAGTATGCGTCCATTCAATCTTCTCAAGTGTAAAATATCTAACTTCCCGGAGTCGCAGCGCTGGATGCCAGAGCCGAGAGCGAGCACACTGATGCAGGGTACGGACTACCGTAGCGAATACAGCAGAGAATACCGCGACGAACACGAGCTGGGAGATCATTAGCATTTTATTAAACTCAAAAAAGGCAAGATGAAGTTGGGGACACGTAGTAGGATAAAGCATAAAGTAGCACCACACAAAATTAACCACGGTTCTTCCGGCTAACCGGAAACTGGTTAATGGCTCTCTTCGGTCTCCTCTGAGGTGGCGGGTTTGCGGCGCTGCAGGACGCGAATGCTCTCTGTTTGTATATATGAGTATGAAGTCACTTTGGAACCACAACGTGCAGGACGTACCATGGCGGAGGAAAATCTGACGTTGCCCAGCTGGCGAGTCAGGGTCCGCGTTTGCGTCGGGTTCACGAAGTTCGTAGTTGGCCTCGACGTAAACGTGTGAACCAGTTGGTATGGTTTGCAGGTAGTTGTTGGAACCGGCGTTGAAGGAAAGGATAGTGTGCCACGTCGCTCTGGGAGGAGAAGAAGCTGTTTGCAACAAGACACGTCAATATTGGCGGCATGGTCACTTTTAGGGGAGCACGCACGATCTTCTGGGTTCGTAGGGGTTATTGGATAGTTGGTGGTGACAACTTTGTATCTGTGTAACTCTCAGTAAGATGAGAAGTATTGAGTATTTCTGGAGAACCCACATAGCATATTCCTTGTCGTTCTTGGTAGTCCTGATTTCTGCCTCTTTGCCTATTCTACCAATTAATTGGAGTCTGGCCATATCGGCACCACGCGACGGCGTGGTTGAGAAGGCCTGAGGTACATCGTCAACGGATGAACAGCCGAGATATACCGCACACTCACGCGTCTGGACACGCTGGAGAGGGCAGAACGACGGACAGCGGAAAACATGGTGGAAAGTGGTCGCCAACAGCTTCAAGTTAGGAAGGAACGGCGAGGGGTGACAGCAGCATCGGCAAAGGTTGATAACTGTCACAGCGCACGTGGGCGGTCACGCAGAGATGACGCTTAGATGTCACGCTGCGATCTCCAACAGTGACTCTGGCAGTGGTTGGTCCGCTTAGATCTCTACGCTCACTTTATCTGCAACTCTCATCTTATTGTCTGACGACTTGGAAGCTCGGAACCTTAAATCAACATGTCAAGACATAGACTTGTTAGGAACATGAATGTTCAAGGTTGGATAGGTCAATAGTTGCCTGTGTTCTTGCTGACCATGTTCATAGATGAGTTGGAATTGGACGAGGACATAGACGAGGGGGGAGAAGACGATCTATCCCCAGAGGATTACGGTGCGTTTCCCGCTTTGAGACGTTGTATAATCTTGAATGAATACCTTCAGAACGACTTGCGGACGGACTTGAGCGGATACGAGCGACCATAGGACCCATGGAGCAGTCTGGCATTACTGATGAAGAAATTAAGGACGCATTGTATCATTATTACTACGACGTAGCGGAGAGCTTGAATTGGATTCTCGGTAAGTCGGAGGACTAGCGATCAATGCTGCAGGAGCTCATAAATAACAGAGGAGCAAACGCGCAGACATGCAGCACAGGAGCGGAGAGGTGAGCGGCCTTCTATTACAATTTATATCGTCCCCCCTTCCTGCTCTTGGTCCTTCACTCCATCGTCGCGTATTTCATGATAATGGAGTTCAAGACGGTAAGGAGGCTAGAAGGTGCTTGTCCCTCACCCGATGTTGCGTCGTATGAAGCGTTGTACTAACGATCTCAAGGTTCAGACGGAAAGCCACTCCCTATACTACCTGGACAAGGATACGATGGCGACGCTCGCTCTCCGAGACACTACATGGCTATACACACGTTGGATGGAGACGACGGGCGTTCCAATGTACCTCTGGTCCGACTTGAACTTGAAGATTCCGATGACTTCTTCTATTCTACCTCGGAAGAAGATGGCGGATGGCACGGAGATCTATCTCCCATCACGGAGAGGACAGAATTAACCGAGTACAGTAGCGACTGGCCTTTGCCAGCAGAGCCAGCAGTGGTCGAACACGAACCACCTATGTCTTCTGCAGCTTCTACCTCTGACTATGGTAATGTGATCGGTAAGTCTCAACAAACTTCCATGTCACCACTCCGCCTGAACGTGATTATAGAAGATAGCCTACCCGAGGATCCTAATAATATACCACCGTCACCTACGCTTTCCGCTCTGCAGCGTCTGTCTATTCTCGAACCTCCGCCGAGCGCGTCCTCGACCGGCTCTCGTACACCCACTCAAGAAACTGTGGCATTGCCTCCACCTCCATTGGTGGAAGACCTTCCTGTCGATCCTCCTGCTGTGCCACCTAAGCCCAGTCTTCGGTCACTGGCACGGAAGTCAGAGTCGAAGTCTTCACTCTCAACTGTGCGAGCCGCTGCCACTCCGCCTCGCTCACAATCCCCTCAAAAAACACAACCGCTTCCTACCGTCAATGAGCCTCCGAGACCTAAGTCAAAGCTCTCAGCCTTGGCTACTACACCTCGCTCACAATCACCTCAGCAAGCACAACCGCCTCCTGCCAGTAATGAGCCTCCGAGACCTAAGTCAAAGCTTTCAGCCTTGGCCAGCTCGCGCTTCAGCGCAAGTAGTAGGAGCTCCGTGCTATCTGACCATACTGCGGTCACCTACCCTAACCTGCGCCCGTCGTCGTTCTCCGCAGCAGGGGTTGAGGAGGATGCGAAATCAGAGATTACTACGTCGTCCTCGATGTCTTCGCATGTGCGTAAGGCTATTGAGGCAGCGCTACTGTTAGAGGCGGCAGACTCTACGCCTAAAGCCCAAACTCAAGAACTGCCTCTGTCGCCCAGCCGAACTATCTCTGCCGCGAGATCTTCTGTTGCTAGAGATGCAGCCCCCTCTCCGTCAGTAACGCAAACCTCACCACGCCCGACCATGCAGGCTCCTGCTCCTCAGTCGCCACCGGTTTCAGAAGGGAAGCCAAAGGTCTCGAAGCTCGCTCAGCTTGCACAGGCTAAAGCCCAGCAAAGTCAAGGTCCTTGGATGCCCAAACCCAAACGTCCTCGTGCGGAAACGCCTACTCTCATGATGCAGAAGTCACACACGGAGTTCTTGACACCTATTGCCAACGGTCCTACAGCAACGACAGCTATCACCACGACGTACCAGAGCCTCGCTAGCCTTGCCCGCCCTTCTCGCTCGGAACCTAAGCCTCAAGGAGTCGTAGATATGTTCGCTCCAAAACGGTCTCCTACCGAGCCCAAACACTCCAAGTTGGCGATGAAGAGCAAGAAAGCACACAAAGCTCATGAGGTGCAGCCCGAACCTGAGACTGAGCCTGCTCTGTCTGCATTGGATCTTCCCATGTTCACCACAATGAATGTGCAGTCTCGTGCGTCACCTTCGGCCTTCGCTTCTGTACTCCTCAGTGACGAAATTGCACCTATCGAAGCGAAACCGTCGAAAGCCAAGGACAAAGAAAGTATTCGTGCGCGTGAGCATAGGGAAGTCACGGAGAAACCCCGAAAGAAAACCCATAAGCGCAACGAAGTACTCCTACCCCCTGGTCCCAGGTCGTCCTCTGAGGGTTTCGCGTTCGACGTACCCAGCCCAGATGATGTCGTATTCAATGCACGCCGCGGAACATCGCTTGGCCATCGTTCCTCTTCGACCACGACCCACCTTCCGCCTTCAACCCATTCCGTCTCATCATCTCGCACCACTGTTTCGTCTCGTTCATAGGGTTTTGGGGCTCGAGGTTGTATCAATCAATGTACTAACTTATTCGTTGTAACAATATATTTAGCTGCTAAAGAACGCGAGAAAGCTCAGAAGTTAGCTCAGCAGAAGAAGGCCGCGGAGGCTAACTCAAGATTGCCTTCCGGGACTCCCAAGAAAGGTGGTTCGAAGAAGACCGGGACAGCCGCACCTGTTAAATCCACGGACGCGAGGGCATTGGACCTTTCAGGTTTGAATATTGGTGCGCAAGAGGAAGCCCCAGTCGTGGATGAGCCTCCGCCAAAAATGACAATTGCGCGCGAGAAGGTACTGGAAGAAGCTACCAAGACTCTCGAGAAGGACCAGAAGAAGAGTGTCAGCCTTGTTGTGATCGGTATGTGTTCTGTCCTTGGCAAAGGCCAAATCCGTTTGACATGAATAACAGGACATGTGGACGCCGGAAAGTCTACTTTGATGGGCAGATTGTTGTACGAATTAGGGAAAATGGACGAGAAGAAGCGTATTGCAAACGAGAGAGCGAGTGGCAAGATCGGCAAGAGTAGTTTCAGTTGGGCCTGGGAATTCGATGGCACTACTGAAGAAAGAGAACGGTTAGTTCTCATCGATTCTTCAAGCTGATATTATGTTGACTTGTTTGCAGTGGTATAACGATGGACGTCGCTCTGCAGACTATGACCACACCAAACCGACAAATCACCATCTTGGATGCACCCGGACACAGAGATTTTATACCTAACATGATTTCTGGTGCTTCGCAAGCCGATTGCGCTCTACTCGTCGTAGACTCAGCGGTCGGTGAATTCGAAGCTGGATTCGAGCGCGGGGGTCAGACTCGGGAGCATCTCTTACTCGTTAGAAGCCTTGGCGTCTCCCAAGTGGTTGTGGCGGTCAATAAATTGGACCAGGTTAGTTTGGTTCACATATCTCAAGAGTCGCGGGCCCTGAGATCGCTATCTGTAGGTTAACTGGAGTCGGGCCCGCTACGAAGAGATATGCGACCTCCTCAAACCTTTCTTAGTTCAATCAGGATTCCATCCGTCTAAAACAAGTTTTGTGCCTGTGGGAGCAATGGCGGGTATTAACCTCGCCCAGCGTGATCAAGCAGAGGCGGCGCAGCTGCGGGAGTGGTACGAAGGCCTAACATTGGTGGAGCAACTAGGTTCGGTGCAATATTCCTATGTATCGGACACTCTTAACTCAAGCTTCGCAGATCTTCTTCAGCCACCCTCCAGAGATCTGACTGCACCTCTTCGTTTCCCAATATCCAACGTCTACAAAAGTCAATCGTCAGGAACGGCTGTTACTGGTCGTATATGTAGCGGGATTCTGCAAGTTGGAGAGAAGTTGAGGGTTCTACCTGGTGATGAAACCGCTATAATCAAATGTACGTAGCTGTCATTCCGAACCCAAGCTTTTACTTACAGTCTTTGATAGCTATACAAGCCGAAACAGAGAGCCTGCAATGGGCGGCCGCGGGCTCCAATGTTACGCTGTATCTAACAGCGATAGACCCTGTGCATCTCAATATAGGGAGCGTCCTATGTCCAACAAACGACGTGATCCCTCTTGCTACCGTGTTCACCGCAAGGGTGATTATATTTGATATCCAGGTGCCTATCACTGCAGGGGCCTCGGTGAGTGGTTCGAAGTATGCTGCTTGAAATCGTTGAAGCGAACAATATGCTTAGGTTGAATTGTTCCACCATTCTCGTGACGTCCCTGCGAGTATCTCCAAGTTGATAGCTTTGCTAGACCGTTCAACAGGGGCGGTCACTCGAAAGAATCCCAGGTGAGTACTAACCCGCTCCACGCTTTACTTTGGTTGACCATCCCATAGGGTGTTGACAAAAAGCGTGTCTGCGGAGGTGCAGATCACCCTGCGTAGTCCGAACTACTCTGGCCCTGCGGCTCGGCCTCAGCCAGTTCCTCTAGAACGATTCGCTACCAACAAGGAAATGGGTCGAATCCTGATCAGGCGTGGAGGAGAAACCATTGCGGCCGGTAAGGACACATCTTCGACAACTGTTTGTATTTGCTGACACGGCTATGAAGGGGTCGTTTTGGATATCCTCCCAAATAATTCGTGAACCGGTGATGGATGTGATAAGAACATTCGGAAGACTGTACAATAAGAGTGCTGTAAAATCGAACTACTAAAACAAGGTGTATACGTAGAATACCGGACAACTATATGCATGTAAGTAGATGATAATTTACGATTAAAAGGCCTGTTCCATTCTAGAAAACGATTCTGCTAATAAACCTATGTCGACGTCATTGACATCCCCAATCTGCACTACTTTACGTCCCGTCTTAGGCTTTCTCCCACCTCCGGCACTGCCCCTGTATGTCTTGCCCGTCTCTTTCTTTGCCAACGCTTTGATCTCGTTGAAGTCATTCGTCGCTTGAGCGCGCAGCCATGCCGCACTTCTGGCCCGATGCACCAAGCAATCAGGAATCTGGTAACCTAAAGTCGGCTTCGACTTGTCGTTGGTGTCGACCATACGCAAGCCCTCCGATAGTAAGGAGCCACCATTCGTTTTGGCGAGAATCTTCGTGATGTCGAGACTCTCTCCTGGAGGAATAGGAGTGGGTTGAGAGGGTGTCACACACGGCATATCAACCTCCTTCCGAAGGACGCTGTCGATATCCACAGCGGAGAAGAAGGCAACGCCCTGTGGCAGGTCGTCCATGCCCAGCTTGTACGCGAAGAGACACCTCGTCCAAAGGTTCGCTATCTGCAGCGCCAGTGCTGCTCGATATTTATCCTCCTCTTTGACGAGGTATCGGAGTTCGTCGTGCACTGAGATGAGGTACCGGGCTTGGATATTATACTTCGATGTAAGATGCTCCATGGCGGCGATGAGCAGATGCAAGTAGTCTACTCCAGATGACTGAACCACCCAGTTAATTCGCGACGTCATGTAGTCGGAGCCAAACTTCTCCGGCAGGTACTCTTTGGACAGGGCATACGTGATTCCACACCCCAGGGCAGGGGTTTGCGGCTTGTCGGACAGGGCAATCTCTTCGAGTTTGTTGAAGACGAAACTCTCAGTACCACCAAACCAGAACTTTCGGTTGAAGATATCGGCGCGGTGCGTGTTCTTGCCCTTCGTGGACGCGTACAGGTTCTCTGCAAGCTTCTGAGCCTCTTCTGGTAACATGCTTGGGTTCGACTGGAGAAGGAGCAGGACGGCATGACGCATACCGGCGCCGTAGATACGGGAGTAATTGAAGACCTTGGCTTGGTCACGCGATATACCAAGGATGTTCGCGGTTTTCGAATGGAGATCTGTTCCTGCGGCCTTGGTCCCTTCCAAAGTCATCCAGCCAATGGCGGTAGCTCCGTGAAGACCAAACTGCGCGTCGCCCATAGCGCTGGAAATCCATAACTCCTCCGAATCGACATCTGCACCGACAATCGCATACCCTTCCGGCGCGCGTACCATGGCCTTCAACTCCGATCCTACGCGGTTCTTCTTCGCGTTACTCGCTGTGAGCCACGTCTTTTCAATGGCACGACGAGTTACAGTGCCCATAGTGATGACCTGAGGGATGATAATACCCCACTTACGAGACGGATCGCGAGGAATATCGATACCCAAGTTACGTTGCGTCTGTTGCCAAAGTACCATCTGCTTCGTAACCCTATCACGAGCGCTGATCCAGTAGCTGCACTGAGCGTTCATGTCCAAAGCATCCTTAACTTCGTCCCCGGGACCAGTCAGGGTGCCGTCCTGGGCGAACTTGACGAATGATTTTCCGAGTGGACTACCAACGTTTGCTTTCTCACCGTCCTTGTGAGGAAGTTTATAGTATATGAAGCAACCATTCTTGACATCGTCTCGAAGGACAGCATCTGCGTCGTCGAAGAACGACAGAGGAGCAGCTCTGGTCTGGAATTCGACTTCGAAGGGGACACGGAACGTCCAGCCGTGCTGGCGTGAGTGGAACAAAGGCCATCCTTGCCACGAGAGACGGAGAAGCAGAGGGGCGATACGGTTGCGAACCGTGACGTCTACGGTGCCACGGGGCTTGTCCTTCTGCGGTTTGGTCAGCTCCCAAAACCACTTAGGCCAGAGCACAGGGGGTGGCTTTTCAACGGTCGGCTTCTTCTTCTGCGGGTCGCCATTGGTAGCGGAAGACGGGGGCGTAACGGCTTTCCAGTCAAGATGGCTTAGCCAAGGATCTTGCTCTACGGAAACGGGATCGGTGGCCAAGGCTTCATCGGCCAATGACGTCAGGCGAGACTCGAGAGCCGGTGTGACGCGCCCATTTAAGATATCCTCCACGATATCGAGTTCTGTTGCCTGCAGCTTTCCACTCTTGAGAGCCGGAACACCATGAGCTGCCGAGAAAACTGTTTGAGTCTTTGTTTTCGCTGTGGGCAATCTCTTGACTTGTCCGTTCTCGATGTAATGCCACCTTTCCTGACTGGTATATAGGAGCGGATGACCGTCATAAGACATCTTCAGCAGATACGGTAGAATTCGGTTTACTGCCGGCTTCCCAAGCGGGCCTGATACGATAAACTCCTTATACCAAGCAGGAACCGTCTTCTTGGCGGTAGTCACTGTCTCGCCCTCAGGAGTTGTAGTCTAATGGAGGGGATTAGAACAGATTGATGATACTTAGAGGGTTCACTGACCTCTTCTGTACCGATGCCCCGAGACTTGCCCGCAACCTTCGGTGTCCAGTCCAGCTGGCTAAGCCAGACATCACCGCGCCATGATTCATCAGCCGCCATATCCTTCGCACGACAGGCGAGCTCGATAAGACGAAGCCTGACTTTGTCATTCAACTCCTGGTACGTTCTCTCCGCGGTCTCAATATACTTCTCCCATTCCTCGTTCACAGTCAAAAAGCTGGAGCCCATAGTAAGAATGCCCGCGAAAGATACTGGGCTCGGGCAGGCTGTCAGGAAGGCAGGAAGGACCTTGCGGAACACAGCGTGCGTAACGGAGACATCGAGAGAGCAGTAACCGAGATAATCCTGCACGTTATCGAATATCTCTTCGCGAGAATGCGTTAGGAAGTCGTTGCGAATTTCCTTGTCCATCTCGATACCACAATGGAGCTTCGCTACATCTGCTAAAGAGTTCGCGGACGTGATGTCTTCCCAGCGCTTCGAAGACGCTTCAGCTTCGTCCGTAGGGTCTGCCAGGAGTTGGGGTAAGCTTTCTTCTATATCCTGCCGAAGACGTCGTATTTCCTCTTTCTTTGTCACATCCGAAGCATCTTCATTGTGCAACCCGGACAGCATTCCTGTAACAACGTCCGCGGCTTCTTGTCTCAGGAGTGCTTCCTCTTCCTTTTCCTTCTTCCTCTTCATCCAAGCGGCGCGCTGGTTTGAAGAAATTCCGTTGACCGCGACATGCAAAGCCATGGTATCGATGAACCGAGACTTCGTCCCCTGGAGGTCGTACTCTTCTAAAATTCGCGCCCGGTCATAGGAGACGTTGTGACCAACGACAACGCGGGGCACGTCTCGAGAACCGAAGGGAATAAGTTGCTGTGTCTCGGAAGTCTCACCAAGCAACCAGGGTGAGAGCCACGAATACCATGCGTTCTTTGTAGCAGCACACGCCATGATCGCATAGGGGCTCTCCGCCGGCAACGTTTCGACGTCAAAGACGAGCATGTCTTCTGGTAAACCATCGTGCTCGGGATATTCCACGGGTATATAGTAGCTGGAGCCATCCTCTGCGTGGAGATACTTAGTCCAGCCTGATTGTATGTTCCAATGATCAGGCCTTGGTGGGAGGTCTGTGGTTGAGAACTCCTTTGCGAGAGACAGCCACGGCTGAGAGGCTTCTGAACCAATGTTGTAGAAATGCTCGTCCAGGGTCTGCCCCTGCAAAGGAGGGAGCGTGAATTCGGTGTCTGGCAAGACTGACCCCTGGCTGGGATCGAGTCCGTGCTTCGAGAGGTGCTCGCGTGCAATTTGTACGAACGCTTTGTCGGGTGGCGGGAACGAGACATCCCGGAAGATCTGCTCATGGAGCCTACGAGATAGGAGCTGCACGCCGACTTCGTTCCTCTTAACTGTAGGGCATTGTATTAGACGACTGTAACAGGAGAACTTTACGATACGCACTTCGCTTCGGTGGTTCTCGAATTGGTATCTCCTGCTCCTCCTGACCTTCGTAGACGGAGAGCTTCGGTGGGCGATTGATGACCTTGTTGCGTGGGATTGGGGGCGGTCGTCGTAGCTGTTTTTGCTGGAGGGACTCGATAGGACTAGTTGTGTGAAGACATCGTGAAGAGCAGCGAAGTTGGGTGTTAACTTTGAGGAACATGCGCCGCTTCCTGGCATTCGAGCTTGCTGCGGCCAAATTATTGAGCTCGAGGCTCTCCTGGAAATAACCTAGGATAGATAGAGGAGACGTTCGTCGTAGTAGACGTCCAGCAAAGCGTTACCCTTACGGCAACTTCTCTAGATTGGCGGAGCGCCCATGCATGATCACGTCTGCGGAGGCTGCTTCCAGCTTGCTCTGCGCGGTCTCTGCTCTTCCAACGTCTGACTCGCAGCTTGCATTTATATATGCAGCTCTAGCGTCGAATACATCCCTTTATATCCTTGGGTCTCACTGGACCCTTCAGTCCCACTCTTTACCTACAATCACTATGTCGCTTCGGCCAACGACTGGCGATGCTGGTTACGAACCTATCTCTCAGGAGGAGGTGGGCATCAACGAATCTGGAACACCAGCCCTACACTTAGAGGAAGATGAAGCACTCGCAGAAGAGTTTATCACACAAGAGCACGCTGCTGAGCACGACAGGCGGATATATTGGATACATGTAGTATTAGGCTGCGCTATATTATTGCCATGGAACGGTGAGTTCAACTTAGTGTTCTCAACTCGTACGAGCTTAATAGCCTCTTCTTTGTGTACTTCTGAAAGCCTTGATTACTGCAACCCCTTACTTCCTCTCAAGGCTAGAAGGGTCCTCGCTCAAAGGCACTTTCAGCTCCTACCTGTCGACTACGTTCACCGTGGCGAACTTTGGCTTCCTCGCACACGCGACAAGCACTTCGAATCAGGTCTGTTGTACACTGCATCACGCGCAGGAGTCAACGCATACTGATCTTAGCTCACTAGGCAACCAGCTCGAGACGAATATTACTGGCCATATCATGGCTAGGTCTGCTTACGTTCGCACTTACCGTCAGCACGTATATTCACGCGCCCGCTGGATTATTCTTCGCGTTCGTCCTTGGCAACGGTATCGCTCAGGCAGCAGCAGGATCCTATCTTCAGACCGCGGTCATTGCGGTTGCCTCCTTGTGCGGCCCGACTGCTATCCAGGCCGTCATGACGGGGCAGGCCGCTATAGCTATCGCTGTTAGTGGCGTGGAAGTACTCAGTGCCGCTGGCTCTATCAGTACCAGCGACGTAGGGGAGATGGTTGTGACAAGCGGGGCAGAAGAGAAGTCGGCATTCGTCTTCTTCGCGTTGTCCACTGTGTTCCTCGTATTCAGCGCTGGTGCACAAATTATGCTCACGCGGCTACCCATCTACAAGACACTGATGCAGCAGTTCCATGTCACCGCCGAGCACGCCTTGGCCAGCTCGCAAGAGATCACACACCACGTCGAATCCAAGCGACATCAACTCATCCGTGTTGGGAAAGCGAACATCATCTACCAACTTGCTGTTGCGTATGTGTTCGTAGTGACTCTGGTTCGTGTCAGTTTTCTTGTCAGTGCTATGCCCGCTCACTTTTATCCTGTAGTCTGTGTTCCCCCCTATCACTATCTCAATTCTACCAACGAACCCAGCCACCCATCCCTTGCTCTTCAGTGCGATACACTTCTTTATCTTCAACATTGGCGACTTCCTAGGACGATACATCTGCTCTTTCCCGCGGCTCGTAGTCTGGTCCGCCAAGCGCCTCTTGACCTTCTCCCTCGCTCGCACTCTCTTCATCCCGCTATTCCTCATGTGCAATATACAACGCTCGACTTCGTCGCCGGCAGTCGCTAGCGCTGTAATCAGCTCAGACGTGCTCTACATGCTCATCCTCCTGGCATTCGGTCTGAGCAATGGCTACGTATCCAGTCTCTGCATGATGTCCGCCCCGTCGGTTGAGCACAACCCGCGGTTGAAAGGGCGGATCGACGATGTCGATGTCGCCGCCACTGTGGCGAGCTTCTGTCTTGTTGGTGGATTGGCTATAGGTGGTTTCGCTAGTTTTGGCGTACGTGCGGCGGTGTGCAATTGTAATCCGTTCCAGGGGTGAGGGAGTTATGTGGTGACAGACATTTAGACAACAATGGCTACTATTACATATATGTTCTTGGGATAATGTGTATATACCCAGAATCTTTGGTTAATCCTATGTACTCGAAATCGATAACTTGATTGGGACTCATCCTACACGCGTTTCAGAATAAACAGAAACCAGATCGACAACATCCACCCTTATGCCACTATACATGGCCGGTGGTTCGCGAACTTCGTACATTGGCTAGTATTGTTAAGGGTTCCTAGCGAGGCTTTCTGCTCGTAACATCTTCGCAAGCCGGTCAACAGTTTTCTTGCTGACGTCGCGCCATTTAATACCGGGTCTCAACCGATCCAGCGTAGTCACCTCAATCCTATCTCCTGCCCACTTGCCCCGCCAGACTGGATCCGATTCGATCCTATAGACTATTGAAGTCTCCCGCGGGGATGAGGACCACATAATTTGCGAGAGCAGTGCCTGGGAAAGATCCATCTTGAAGTCATTGGTATATGCGCTGCGCCCGTAGCGGCTGTTATCCCTCTTCGGTAGCGCGTCTGCCCGAACATACTGGCCCTTGGAGATGTTACAGAGTACTTGCTCGTGCGGCTTTGGGGTCTCTGGTTGGAGCAACTCCCGGAAGGCTTTCGAATCGTAGCGTCTCCTTGAATCCCAAAGGGAATCGTCGCCTTTGGGGGAGGTGTAATACCACCTGATGCGTCGATATGGGGCCTTGCGCTCTTCTGGGTCGTCAACTTGGGTGATATGGCTTTCCATGCTCCACGAATCAGCGTCAGAGCCATCGTCTTCGTCCTCATATCCGGACGAGACTCCATCCTCAGACCCGGACGAGTCGCCATCCTCAGACCCGGACGAGTCTCTATCAACATGGTTGTTGTTAGCTTGTTGAAGAGGGTCGTCGAGCTCGTCAGGATCGCCCCGATCCGGTCCTACTTCGATTTCCAGCCGCTCCATCCACTCAGCTTGTTCCTCCCAGACGGCTGTTACGCTCTTAGGCAAGTCGTCGACTTTTGTGCTCTTGCCAAGGCAGATAATTTGGTCGCCGGCCCAGTTACCGTATTGGAGCCGGTGCAGCTCGTCGAGTCGCTGCCAGCTGACAGCGAAAAGTCTCCCATCGACGAGTGCCAGGCTGGCCGCGTCAAGTATAGCATCGACGTGTCGATATATCTCCAGTAAGATCTCGTTCGGAAGTTGCAGAAGAGTCGACTTCGGACTCGAGGAGCGATGTGCGAGCTCAGGGTACTTCTCCCTAAATGACGAGTCAGCTGGTACAGTACATTTGACGCTTTCTTCTTACTTACATGAGATTTTGCGTTCGGGTGCGCATCGGGTACGGAACAATCAATTCATCGAGCGAGACAGGCAAATTTGAGTCCCAAAAGAACTCGTGTAAAGGATACACAGACTCTTTCATGAGACGCTTGTTGAGATTGGCCCTACAAGCATGCTTGGTCAGAGATAGTGCCTGGTGGGGCATACAGTTTTTCTTACATCAACCATCTTCGCCCCCCTCCCATTGTTTGCGTTCGCTTTCGTGTTTGGTGGTTATTCTTCAACCAGTTCAGTTCGGCCTGGAGAGTTTGATCCATGATTAATGGTCAGTACTATTCAAGTGGGCCGGGGGTCAGCATGGATTTCACTTACCGATATGTAGAATTATTGATATTTATGCGAGTTTCCGATAAGTATAAAAACTTGATATCACTGGCCACAATAGCGTTCGAACCTGAGTTGAAGTCGGCCGTATTTATAGCTTCACGCACTTCAGACGCCCATTTTTGATCGCGACGGTCATATGGTCGCATAGCCGCCCGTGGTCGGTGAGCCAACTTCAAGTTAGGCCGCCGTGCTGAGTGGGCTGGCCACATCCCTTCGAGATCAATCCATAAGTTCTGAGTTCGGTCGAGTGGTTATTCAAGATGGCGTAAATTAAGAGCTCGATGAGCCGCTATTTCGGAATTAACAGATGGCTTGCGAAAATATTGAAGATGCTAGCAGGTAGCTATAGAGAAAGCGCAAGTAAGTAGTAAGCACTGCGAAATAAATTGATAGGAGAGTAAGTACGTGTAGTAACGGTAGAAATCACGGTGCTTACAAAGAATTGGCTAGCGTGGTCTCTTTGCTCTCAGAGTTTCCGCTAATAGGGCGACGACCTCTTCGCTGACGTCCCGCCAATGTATGTAACTCCTAATTGTATCCATAGTTACTACCTCAAACCTATCTCCAGCCCACTTCCCTCGGAAAAGCGGGTCAGTTCCACTGGAGTAGCGCAACGTTGTCGGCTGCGTGGACCAACAAATTTGCGAAAGCAGCGCTTGATTGAGCGTAACTCGACGGCGCCTATAGAAAGGTGGAGGAGCGTCGTCGCTGGATCCGTCAGGTATGGCAGCCGCACGTACGAATTCGCCTTTGGATAGGTTGCAGAGAATAAGTTCATCCGGATTTGGATAACGCGGGACGAGAAGAGATCTGAATGCGGCATAGTGAGATCTGTCCATGGTTTTGGACCACGGCACGAGAATGTCCATCAATTCTAAAACGAGCTTGGGCTCAAACCACTTTGTGGATGCAGCGTAGCGTCTGCAGACAAGCGAGAACACGCTGTTGCGAGAACGTCCGTCAGCCTCATCATCTTCGTCGCTACTTCCTGAGGTATCTTCGTCGCCACTGCTCCCTGATGTGTTATCTCCATCGTCTTCATCATCACTCGCGCCTTCTTCAACGTCTTCTTCAGCACTAGTCGTACTATCATTATCATTGTCGCCGTTACTCTCGCTCCCGTCGTCCGACTTTTTGCGCGGTTTCTTCATCCGCTTAACCTCCTGCTCCATTGTCGTCTTGAGATGTTCAGGAAAGTCGTCAATTTCTGTGAGCTCCCCCAGCAACAGGACACGTTGTCCTGCCCATCTAGCATACCACCGCTTGTAGAGCTGGTCCAAACGATATAGGCCTATCTCGAACAGTTTTCCATCCGATAGAGCGAGACAGACTGCATCTCCTAGCCAATCTATGTGGTGGAATACCAAGAAAAGGATATCATCCGGGAGGTGAAGGAGTTGTGCATCCTCGTTTGACGAGCAAGAGTCGGCGATCCAAGGGTGTTCTGCGCTGGAAAACCTGTCAGACGGAGCACCATGCGGTTGCTGCTATACCTCCAGGCACTTACATGATTGAACTCGCGTATGACTTTACAGGCAAAGGGATAGTGAAGTTACTGAGCAATATGGGTGATGTGTTGTCGAAAAAGAACTTGTGGAATACATTATCGGAATCTATCCTGCAACGTGCATCCAAGTTGACCCTGAATCATTGTGACGGTTTATATCAGCACGAAGAGCCGCTAAACGCCACAATCCATCTTCACTTACAACGTCCAATCTTGTTGGACCATGCCGCCTATTTGTGTTGCCAGTGGGACGTAGATGCACACCGCGAGAATGGCACGTAGTCGACTAGGTCACCGTGACGGTATTGAGGCCAGGGAAAAAGTCCGATAATATTGGAAATGAATATCTTTGTCATCGGGACCCCAGACCACTCCCGTGCGCTTACTGTCAGACCGCCGATCGCGACTCGGGCGTGCCAGAAAGTATATTTGTTGCATAGCTCGGATCTTTCGATCATCTTCCCTGTGTCTACTTCAATTATTCCTATGTAAGTATCTTGGCTGGGCAGGAGCGGATGGATTTATTCGCAGTTACGGTATGCTCAATAAAACATGTCGGGGAGCTGGCCGACAGGGTATAGGTGTCGAATACCGCCGATCCACGGTGGAATGGCGTCTTTCAAGTCTGTCCCTCCTACCTCGCCAGATGTCTCAGCTACGCGAGCGACAAATTTGACACCACTGACACCCTTTGCCAGCTTTATGAGCCCATCAGGAATTCCTGCGAGACCTCGCGGAATGACCTCGAAGCGTATTGGCTGCATTATGTCTCACGATTAATTCGATCTCGGGTTACTGGTATTTAGACGTACCTTGAGGTCGCCCGATTCGAGAAGCTTGGTGATGCCTACGTACATCTTCTTCCCAAATTCATAGTTCTTAGCTGCAGCTGGTGTGCCAAACACAAATGCGACCTCTTTCCCGTCCTCGCTCGCTTTACCAGGCTTGCCATATGCTGGACGCATGACAAAAGCGACTTTTCCTTTCGGTGCGAGGATCTCCCAGACAGCTTTTTGTGAGTCGGGATTGGAGACCGCATCATAGCTGGATTGCTGGGAAGAGGTCAGAATCGCTTTATGAGTGCATCAACGATGAACAACAAACCGAACTGGCCAACAGAGCTAGCACCTCCTGTAACGATGGCTGGCTGGCCGACATATCTTTTGTAGCCTCCCTCATCCCAAGGAGCCGTGAGGGCAATACCTCCGCGAGGCATAAGTTTCTGATACAGCCCAAGGGCAGCAGTCGCAAACGGAAGGCCGAAGGTAGCAGCTTCTTCCCAGGATATCTTCGAAGGTATCTGCAGAGAGACATTTGAGTCGCGGGTGTCACAACATTATTGATCAATGTTTGTAGTCCACGCACCTTCGCGACTTGCACGGCATCGGCAATAGTGTATTCCTGGAATGACATTGTGTCCGGATGACAGAGAGCTTCATAAAGCCTAGATAAAGAGAAGGGTTAAATTTGCTGGTCGAAATGCGTCATGCCAATAACTGCGTACACCCTATCACCAACACTCAGTCCTTGCACGCTTTCACCTACAGCTACGACCTCCCCCGCGCCATCAATACCAGTGATGGCAGGAAATCCGTAGTAGTCTACCCATAAACCAAGATGCTGAATGATGTAGTCAAATTTGTTCAGTCCCACGGTAACATTCTTGATGAGAACCTGGTCAGGACCAGGCTTGGGTGTTGGCCGATCAGCGAGTTCAAAAGGGACGGCGGGTCCTGCGAATACGAGAGCTTTGTGCGACATCCTAGATATCACAGCGGTGAAAAGGTAGTACTAGATGGAGGTTTGGTTGCAGTTGTGACCTACCTTCTATATCAGTATATATAATCCTGTGAAGCCACATTTTCCGTAAAGATCGCTATACAAAGCGCAAATATGTGACGCGTCGTGACGGCAAGCCGGCGCTCCTCGATGAATGTGTGCAAGCGCGGTTCCCGACGGCGTCGGGAAAGTGCTATGATCATGCCGCACGCTCCTGCTGAGGCTCGAAGGCCTGAGGACCTACACAGTCTCAGCTGGAGTGTAATCAGCTCAAGACAAGGCAAACGTGTGATGAATTGGCTTACACATAGTCACCGTATCAGTACACTCACAAACGGACGCGTGGGTGCTGAGAGCGGTTGTAGGGCTACATTCAAGCTCTCGTGTTCAATTCGGCAGCAAATATCGCGCAGCACAGTATGTCAGTTGGCCTCTTGCACAAATCCTGTCGAGGTAGATCAGCAGTCTTCCGAGAACAGGCCGCTACAAATACTTTGTTTACCATTTTTATGTTATCTGCCACCTTCGTGCGTCCAATTCAACTGTAACATACACGTGAACACCAACGATACATTGTCAACGACGAGTTGCAGAATCTTGGCAAACCATAAATCGTGAGGCCCTAGAAATATGTGGGAGTAATAGTGCTTACAATCATGATCTATTCGTAACAACTACAGCAGCATCATGGCAGTGCCAAGTCCACGACTCGGACATGTGTACCTCGCCAATTCATCCTGCACTTTCTTGATGGATTGATGAAGTCCTTCAAGCTCCCCGTCGCTTTCATCCCAACAGGCATAAGTGAGAACGCGATTTCCTCGTTAAGGAGGCGTACTTTCTGGGAAGACATGAGCCGAGAGGGTTGGGGTTGTGTGTCCCCTTAAATACCTCGTCGTTCAACGTCCATCTTGAAATGAGTCCCGGGTTTCAGGAGAACTGTGTAGTAGCCAAGTTTCCAGACTAGACTGTCTTCACCGATGTACTTTCCAGCATTCGGGCTCCTCAGTAATACAAGTAACAGTCACACGACTGCCCGGAAAATAACACTCAACGGCCATAAGAGAATTGGGATCGTAGTGTCCTTTCGTCTGCTTATAAAGACCGACATAACCTATCTACAACGGTGTGAATCAGCCTCGGTTGTACACTTGCTTCTCAACGTCTATAACTCAATACGTGGAAAGAGTCAGGGATCGTGCGGAAGGACCGGAGCGTATCGCATTCATAACTAGCGCGAAGAGCAGCGCTGCAGCGATTCGTTGAGGGTAGAAAGACGTATCAAGCCGGGCTCACGATATAAGTGCGCCACAAAATCGTCATGAGATCACACAGTAGCTGTGATATAGAGTCATATTCAACAACAACAAGTGTGCTTCGTGCGGGATTCGCACGGAAACAAACTACGACAGAAGACGTGAGCTCGGATGATCAAGGAAGAAAGCGTAACTTCACCGGCCGTAACGCTGTGCGGTAGCTACGATAAGGCATGACTTGGCGATACCACATCCTGTCATACAGATAACTATGACATCCTTATCAGGACTGAGAGGGCGAGGTAGGCGGAGGTGGTGCGGATCTGGGTGCAGAGGGTAGCAGAGGCGCGAGTGCCTGCGCCTGTGAAGTTTGCCTCCGTCTGCGGTGGTCTGCGAGTCGCATCGCAAATATATCTCGATGAAGGGTATATCGCTGATGTGTGGCTGTAGGTGGCGGACTCGGAGTCGCCGCTGCCGCAGGCGGGGTAGAAGCCTTGGCGGGCTGTGCTTCTTGTTTACTGTCCTTCTCCTTGGCCTCTACATCTGCATCTTTCGACTCTTTCTCTTTTTCCTTCTCTTTAGCCTTCTCCTGCTTACGCTTCTGACGCTCTTCCCACTGCTCCTTCACCTTTGCGATTTCCTCCGGGCTGAGACCCAGCTTCTTCGCGCCTCCAGCGGCCACTCCATCCCCTGCCTCCCCAAGCTGTGTCGCGAACCCGCGGTCGGAGAGATGCGTGTCACAGGTGTAAATGAAATCGACGGTGTTTGCGGTAGCCAAAACGGTCGTAGTAGGCTTGTAGCAGACGTAGCAAGCCCGGGGTGTTCCTACGGCCTGCAATCGGGCACCACTCACTCACGTTGGTACGGTCAGCTGGACTCGTGCGCGAGAGTCACACACACCCTCTTGTAATACAGATTGGTGAAAGACATGACTCCCCCTCTCCGTTCTCCGGGTCAGGTGCAGATTGTGTGAAACCGGGTAAGCTGTTGGTGGTGGTGGTAGCAGATTGAGAGACAAGCTCTCGGAATGACAAGGAAAGCCCACCGTCGGCCGTCGGCACGGTGCAAGGCTGAACAGATCTAGAGATTGCTGACCGATGATATCAGCTCGAGGGTGTGTGAGCACTTTCTCTCCTAGTTTTCCCTCCTCATTTGCCACTTACCATCATGTCCGACACCGCTGGAAAAGTTATCAAGTGCAAGGCTGCCGTCTGCTGGGGTGCAGGCGAGCCTCTCAAGATCGAGGAGGTCGAGGTGGCTCCTCCTCAAGCGCACGAGGTCAGAATTAAGATCTTGTACACTGGTAGGTTTAAGATAGCCGTGTCGTGCCGTTACAATATACTAACGACTGCTTCATTAGGCATTTGCCACACGGATGAGTACACTCGCAGTGGCAAGGATCCTGAGGTAGGCAGTAGTTTTGTATTACTTCGATTGTTGCGGTACTCATATACGCAAAGGGTCTGTTCCCCGTGATCCTTGGTCACGAAGGTGGTGGTATCGTAAGTCACACAACACACCTTCTTCTCGACTTGTACTGATCAAACACACAGGTCGAGTCCGTCGGCGAAGGTGTCACCAGCGTGAAAGTCGTACGTATCTTAGCCTCCTATTGCATACCGATCTTCTAACAGTTCACACAGGGCGACCATGTCATTCCTCTGTACACAGCGGGTGCGTAGTCATCCCATGATACAGGTCTGTCCATGCCCAATGATCCCCCTCTTCAGAATGTCGCGAATGTAAGTTCTGCAAGAGCGGCAAGACAAACCTCTGCGGGAAAGGTGAGCGATACTATCTCTCCCTGATAAGCGCCTCTAATATCTGTCCAGTTCGTGCCACCCAAGGCAAGGGCCTCATGCCCGACAACACTTCCCGTTTCACAGTAAAGGGCCAGTCGGTACACCACTTCGTGCGTATGGTCGTCTTGATATCGCCAATACTGTATTGACTGCCGTTCAGATGGGAACTTCCACGTTCTCTCAATACACAGTCGTCGCTGATGTATCAGTTGTCGCTGTCAGTGAACAAGCTCCTCTCGAGAAGGTCTGCCTTCTCGGTTGCGGCATTACCACAGCATGGGGAGCTGTCGTAAAGCAGCCAGGCATCCGTACGTCTTATCTTTGATGCTCCATTTACGCTCTTTCTCACGCCGTTATATCACAGAGGGCTCTACCGTCGCTGTCTTTGGTGTCGGCGCCATCGGTCTCGGAGTCATCGCCACCTCTGCACTTGTCAAAGCCTCTCGCATCATTGCCGTTGATACCAACCCCAACAAGGAGGAGTGGGCAAGGAAATTCGGTGCTACAGAATTCGTCAACCCCGCCAAGCTTCCGGAAGGTACTCGCATTCAGGATCACCTGATTGAGATCACCGATGGCGGCCTTGACTACACCTTCGACTGTACTGGTAATGTTCACGTTATGCGTGCGGCTCTCGAGGCCTGCCACAAGGGTTGGGGTGTCAGCACTATCATTGGTGTTGCCGCCGCTGGTCAGGAGATTTCTACTCGCCCGTAAGTGACATATCCTTCTAGGGCGTAGTTACAAATACCGACCTCTATCCTTTGTCTATAGCTTCCAACTTGTCACCGGTCGTACGTGGCGTGGGTCTGCCTTCGGTGGCGTGAAGGGCCGTACAGAGATCCCCGGCCTTGTGGAGGGCAAGTCTTTCGGCTTCCTTAGCTACTGCAATATATTGACACTTATTGCGCGCATAGACTATCTGCAAGGCAAGGTCAAGATCGACGAGTACGTCACTCATCACCGCACACTTGGTGACATCCAGGCTGGTTTCGATGACATGCACGTAAGTAATCTCAGAGTGTCTGGTTGCCCGCGTCTAACATCTACATGTTCAGTCCGGTGACTGTATCCGTTGCGTCGTTGACATGCTCAAGGTCTGAGAGGTGTAGTTGTATGCAAGTTCGTATGGTGGTCCATAAGAATCAGAATCCGCACACTGTATCAATAACCGAGTCGATCAATACTGTATGGTGTATTACCACAAGAAATAGCTGGCATTTGAGATTCGAGAACGCACGCGAGTCTTATGCCAAACACAAGAACATTAGATATGGCACGTTACAAACATGATTATGATAAAAATTCCACGGGTATCAGCTGTGCTATATCGCCTTGTCCACAAGTGCTTTTGGCCTCTGGTGGCCCACAATCGCCCACCAAACACCCTTCAACGCGTGAAGCACCTCACGTCTCCTCACCCCACTTCTCCTCCATGTCATTCTCAGCACTGTCAGAAGACACAAAAGGAATGAGACATCCAGGAAGAGCCTTCGTACGACAAGCAGGCCCGGTGAGCGGTCGGGATTGTATGCGAGGAACTCCATCAGCTGCCTGAACCTCTCCACGACGCTCGACAGAGGGTTCAGAACTATTGCCCACATTCCCATCCGCTCGACGTCCCAAGGACCGCCTGGCGTATTGTGTGGTGACCGCCCTCTACTGTTGCTGACCAGCGATGAGGTTGACCGTGGTAGCGTAAATTCTAGTCTTTCAAGCCGTTCTTCTAGGACACGAATCCGTAGTTGCAAATCGTCGCGCTCAAATGGTGGACGCTCGGAGCTCTGCAAAGGGAATGGCCGTGAGAACTGCTGGCGGCTTGCGCTGCGGTAAGGAGGTTGCACGCCGTATGGGACGGGAGGTGCGGAAGCAAGATCTGTTCGTGAAGATTGAGGGTACTCGTTGGTATACGGGACACCGGGTGGGAAGCTAGAACTGGTCACAGGAGGAGTGACATGGCCAGCGAAGGTAGATGGCGTTTCAAAGGCGGGCCGTGGTTGCGTTGGAGGTGTGCTCCTGCTAACAAGCGGGGGCGAAGCTAGCGTTGAGGCCATAGGTGTGCGGTATCGTCCAGCAGATACCGTTGACTGAGGACGTCCGTGAAGGCTCGGAGCGTAAGCTGAAGGTGCACCCGAGGTAGCTGGCAATTGGTCGTGTGCCTCATCCTCATCGTCCTCCTCGGATCCACTGGTTTCACCCTCAGAATACGGCTCACGTTGCGATGCGTGGGGATTCGTTTGGTTGTGCATCAGTTGTGGGGGTATGCTAGAAACGTAGCGAGAACCGGAAGGACCAGCGCGTGATGATGCCGAACTTGATGAGCGCGAATGCGATATTGAACCTGTAGGGTTTACTTAGACTTTTCAGCAGCAGGGCTTATAATGTACACTCACCGCTCATGACAAGGTGCGAGGTGTCCCCATTGTACGACTCTAGCTCCCGCACTAAATCCATCGCCACCGTCTTGTCTGAGTACTTGCGTAACACCTAATACGCCATCTGAGCACCGAGAATGCTTCTTATCAAACGCATGATGAACTTACCTTCAAAAGTGCGTCTACATACAGCCATTTCGCTTCATAAGGGTCAAGATCTTTGTGCTTTGCCCAAGCGTCCCTACGGGTGCACGAAAGAGAGAGCGTTAACATGTGATTCTTGGGGATTGGGGAGGACATGCCATTTCGCTCTACCCAGCATATCCCACACACTCGGACGCGTCCCCTCGACATTGCCAACGGTAGCTGTGGGGAAGAAAAGCGTATGAGCAACACAGATAGGTTTTCCATGGCCAAAGGATAGCACAGTGCTGACCTTGCTTATACAAACTATGCACGAAGTAACGCTGTGTAAAGACTTCGTACGCCACAAAGGTGACCTGTCACGTACCTGTACATTGTGAGCTTCTCCTCGTACCCAGTCTGTATTGGCCCTGTTTTTGGTAAGCCTTGTACGATCTCCACAGCACGGTCAAACTGTGCGTCGATAAGTTGATGGGAATCCATGGCTGCCAGTTGTCCTGGGGTTTGAAGAGAGAAGTAGGCGAACGAGGCGTCGACAGAGAGGTTGGTAGAGACAGATATACGAGGAGCTCGTGCAGTGCTCACTGACAATGACTAGTGTCCGGTGGTAGGTGAGCAACTTGAATGTACATTCGGAAGTCGGGCATTTCAGTCTGCCCTTCTCCATCACGCTTTCGAAACAGGCAACTCGTTCTCACGCTAATTCACTCTGCCGGTGCATGGGGGGATTACAAGCTCATGGATCATGCTTGCACTGGCTGCACTTTACTACAATGCGAAAGGCACCAAACTAACTGGAGTTGGAGTAGGTATGCGTATACATCTGAGAAGTCTTCGTCGAGCGTCACTGACGTGATCCATGTCCGTCGTAAAGGGTTGAGCGATAAACAAGACAGTCTAGAAACGCTTCGGTGCTAGTACTCATGGTGGCCATAACTTCGCGAGGTAGTGATAGTTTATGTGTAATGAATTGCGGGCGGTGTATTAAGGCATGATAGATCGTAGGTTTACAAGGGCCGGGGGAAGTGAGGTAGTGTATACGGTCGTTGCGTTAAGGTGTAGTGTTTGTGGCTTGAGGCTTCGATGATGTGCGAGATGCGCCTTGTCTCCACGTATACTTGAGACCGCCCCGTATCTGCTCTTCATGATCGCTCACGGGCTTGCCTGATGACACAAAGGTGTTAACATAACGGGTTCTACAGCCAAGGCACGCTGAGCTGTAACTGTGCCACGCACCTTTCCAGTACAACTTTCCCCATGCTTTACCATGCTTTCCTTCCAGCTTTAGTCTCGTCTTCGTCACCAGCCAATAGCTATCCGCAATGCCCTTCATACTCCATCGTGTTTGGTGTACACGCTGCCCAACCCCGTCATTAGGGTATCTCGAAAGGACTTGGTAGAGGGTGCTAGAGCGTGTTGAGAGTGACGGTGGTAGCTCTTTGGGCAGTAGCTTCTTCAACGCGGCGGCGACTGAAGTGGCCATTTTACAGCGAACAACGCTAATGAGAGTTTAGGACGGTGGCAGACGAGAGCAGAGTCCAAATTCCGAAGCGCTTGCGTTCTTCGATCGCAGTGCGCATCCCAGTTTGGAAACTGTAGAGATTGTTGGTGTCCTTGAGAGGTTATACCCGTTACACATTATTAAATGGATACTGCTTCTGCTGCACGTAATAATTTGAGACATACAAGTAGCCATTTATTTGCTTGTAATTTCTGACGCATCATCGCTGTCGCTAAAGCAGGGAGAACGCATGTACTCTACGAGATGTTTATAGCGCGCTCGATGCATGCGCAGATTCATTCAAGGATCCGCACTACGACGCGGGAGTATCCCCAAATTGTACATCCTGCAGGTAGCCAGGGTACCTATCTCCGTGCGTCGCAGCGGCCGCGAATTCCCTAACCTCCTGCACCTCCTCATCTGTGATTTTTATGTTCAGAGAGCCAACGTTCTCTTCGATGCGCTATTATGTAAAGTTAGTGTATGAACAAGTTGACTCGTCCATCTTTGTATCGCGTACCTTAATCTTAGTAGAGCCAGGAATAGGAATCACATCTCCTCCTTGAGCAAGTACCCATGCTAGCGCTGCCTGTGCAACTGTTGCGCCTTGACGTTCAGCAACTCGCCTGAGTACATCGACTATTTTGAGAATATTGGGGAAGTTATCCTTAGAGAATCTGTATCGAATACTCTGAGTTAAAGAGAGAAAGCGGTCATTCAACGGGGTCACAACCTTCCGATTGAAAGTCTGAAGTCATCAGAGAAGTCTTCGGGGCCCTTAATATGTCCAGTCAGAACACCTCGCCCAAGTGGAGAGTATGCCACAATCGTAACGCCTAGTTCCCTAGCAGTCTCAAGTAGTCCGACTTTGGGATCCTCGATGTCTTGTATGAGAGCAGAGTATTCAACCTGGATTGCGGTTATAGGGTGAACTGCGTGTGCACGGCGAAGTGTGGCCGCAGAGCACTCTGAAAGTCCAAGGTAGCGGACCTTTCCTTCTCTACGTGATTGCTTGTAAGCTACCGGAGCAGAAACGTAACTAGTGCATACTCACTTTACTAACTCAGCCATAGCCTCAACAGTCTTCTCTATCGGGACTGTAGGGTCGGGGCGATGGTAATAGTACAAGTCGACAGTTTCGACACCAAGCCGTTTCAAGGACTTCTCTGCAGCCTTGCGCACGTATTCCGGAGTGCCATTGACGAATCTGTTGGGGTCAGAGAACAGTCCGAACTTGGTGGCCAGGAATATAGCGTCTCGCTTTCCAGTACGTCTGAACCTTTATGGAAAGCCAAGAAGCATCAGCCGGCTATAACGGTTGAAGGCGTACCACGAAAACCAATAATAAACAACGAACCATTCACCAATGATTTCCTCGTTATCTCCGTAGCAATCAGCTGTGTCCCAGAAAGTCACGCCACGTTCGTAAATATAATCCAACACCTTGTAACGCTCTTCGTCTGGAGGTGCGGGTCCATACCCGACTGACAAGTTCATGGCACCGAAGCCAACGGCTGATACTTCGCGATCACCAACCTTGCGTGTAGGAAGTTTCGCAGGAGTAGAGAGTGTAGAGGCCATCGTATGTTGGAGCTGTGGATAGAGTATGTGAGATCAAGTGATGAGAGAGATGATGAGAGAGACAACCGTGCCTTTCTCTGTACTCCCGTACTTATATCAACCGACAGTCCCTGAGATCTAAGACCTAGGTTCTATAACTCTCCATGTACCCGCTCGGCTCCCTGGTGCCAAACCAACGTCATCACTTGCCGTGGAACGTATGCATTGCATACTGTAGCAAACACGACATTATTTAGCATGAGAGTGTGCAGTCATCGATGTGCACGGTTTATCTACGATATAGTCCGATCTTCCGGACTCGGGTATATTGCGTGAGGGCAAAAGTCTGGTAAAAGGCCTCTGTCAGAAATAATACTATTCGTGTGTACCTTTCACGTACATAAGTGTGGTCCACCGATAGATAATCGCAGCGCGAGGCGCATATACCGAAGGATCGTGAACACGACGGGTCGGACTATTGCACGCCCTGCTCACGAGATATTTAATACTCACCGTGGGTGCTCAAGTCGAGGTTTAACATGTCATACTTATGCTTCACTTCTGGTGAGCACTTCTTGTGAGGTAAGAATACAGTCATAGCGAAGTACAGTATGATTATTTGGCGACAAGAGCTCGTTGTTCAATTACACTGTGCTCGAAGTGAGTGAGCTGCCGTGCCCTTCTCCTAAAGCTGTACTCGTACGTCCGTAGAAGAAGGTACCTCACTGTATCTTTGAGCTGGCCGCTCATTTACTGTATGACTCAGACTCTCTGGTACTGCGAATGGTGGGAGAAGAAGAGCAAGTTGGATCAACTGAGGGTATCGATCGGTACGGTTCTAAGCGAACCGCTGCGGCGGACGAACCGATCTCTCGGTCCGCTTGAAGAGCAGTGTTTGCACAAACTGAACCGGTCCAGTGTCCTAACTTGTCTCTCGACTTCATGTCCTTTGCTCGACAATGTGCTAGTCTGCTCAAACCTCGGGCACATGTGAGGCATGGTGTCTTGAAGGCGCGCTTACGGTCGTCTATAGCCAGTGTGGATCCCGCTACAGTGGATGAAGACGGCATACCTCTCAAACCCACTTGGTCCGTTAACGAACTTCTTTCCTCCTATCCAAAACCCACCATCTCGCCCTCGACTCTGAGGCGCATGTATGAGCTTTCTGCTCTCGTGCCGCCCACAGAAGGTACTCCCGAACATGCAGAGATTACTCGCGAAATGGAAGGATTAGTAAAACTGGTGGAAGCAGTGAAGCTAATACGCGTCGACGAAGAGCATGTGCACGGCGACAATGCAGTGCCAGACGGTAGAATATGGGCAGAAGGGGTTGGTATTCCTCTAGAGAAGAAGAGCAGACCTGGAGTGGCCGAGGAGGAGGAAGGTCACGGGAGAGCGCTATTGAAGCATGCTCAGCGAACCCACAACGGATTATACGTCGTTGATAAGAGCTCTCGGAGGGAGTAAGCACGACGGCTTCCTCTTTGAGACACGCATCAGAAGAACCATAAGGACAGAAGAAGCACGGGATTGCAGACAGTGGTCTTGGCAAGTCTTATCGCATCTACTGCACATGCGTCGGTACTCATGCTGCGTAGTCGTCACAAGTGATAATCCTGTACATTATACCGCCTATAGTTGCAAAGACTACGATTGTTCCCAAAGGTCCCTAACGCGAACAGCAACCGTTATTGCATTATGTTGATGAAATGCAAGCTGCTCTCATGTCGAGTCAAAGTTGCACGTTGAACGTTGAGCACCAGAGAGAATATTGTTTATGAGATCTGTGTCCTGGTACGTTGCGTCTTCCTTTCGTTACAGCGGGCGGAGTGCTAATTGGTGTTTGCATCAAGGTGTGCGTGACTTCGTCCTATGCAGTTGTTGCGGTCTTCTGTGGTCTGTTCCACATGGCAACAGCGACAGAAGGCATCACAAAAGTTGAACATGTTGCATGCTCTGTAGGCGGTGCGCCACTCTGTCCCAGGTGGTCACCATAGCTTCTCGTCCTATCTCAAACCCGGCGGCAAGTTACTGCTTGATCAGATCCATGCTGCCTCGCCCACTATCAAGAGTTTCTAGGACGTTTCCTGACTTCTGCGAGGGGCCAAGGCGCGCCAGTACTCAACTCGACCAACTGGACGTTACCGATTCATTGTACAGCGCATTTATGGCATGTGTGCCCACACGTTGTACGGCCATGGCACACATGTTTCTCTCTCTTGGCAGTGGTCGAGGAGGTGTATAAAAGCAATCCTCTAGCATCGACAATCGTTGTGCTTCAGTAGTAGGCCATCGCTCATCACCAGCTCTCAGACTCAAGATGCTCCCCTCTGTCCTCGTTCTCATCGCTGCCTGCGTCTCGTCCGCTCTCGCTCTGACTACGCCGATCGGCAGGTTAGTCGTCTGGCTATCGTTTCTATGCATATCTCTCATCCTCCTTCTAATGCAGAGGCTGTGCATCTCATCCGACGACTGAGCAGATCTCCGTTTATGAGGCTCACTTCGCTCAGCACAAAGTAGAAAAGGAGGTCTTCCTGAAGAGCAACCTCAGCGCTGCTGCTTCCTCCACGATCCCGGTCTACTTCCATGTCATCAGCAAGGACTCTACCACGGCCGGTGGCAATGTGCCGTAAGACAGCCAAGCAGTGACCGGCAGGAAATATGTGCTAAATGTTGTCTTCCGCAGCGATTCGCAGCTCGCCAACCAAATCACTGTCTTGAACCAGGATTACGCTGGCTCTGGCTTAACCTTCACCCTCGCTGGCACCACTCGCACGGTGAACTCTCAGTGGTTCAACCAAGTCGGCCCCGATAGTTCTCTCCAGACGACCATGAAGAGTCAGGTGCGATTTTTATCGTCCCTGGCGAGATTTGTATTGTTTAATCATGAATAACCGTATAGCTCCGTCAAGGCGGCGTAAATGCTCTCAATGTCTACACTGTGGGCTTCGTGTCCGGCAGCGGCGCTGGCCTGCTCGGTTACTCTACCTTCCCCTCTGATTACTCATCTGACCCCACCGATGACGGTGTTGTCATGCTTTTCTCGTCTGTCCCTGGTGGCTCTACTACCAACTACAACCTCGGAAGGGTCAGTGATGTTGCACTCGTCTACTACGATAACCTTGCTTACGCCTCCGATCACCTAGACCTTGACTCACGAAGCCGGACACTGGGTTGGCCTCTACCACACTTTCCAGGGAGGCTGCTCTGGCTCTGGCGACCAGGTCTCTGACACTCCCGCTGAGAAGACTTCCGCTTCTGGTTGCCCTACCGGCCGTGACACCTGCTCTAGCGCTGGTGTTGACCCTATCCACAACTACATGGACTACACCTACGACAGGTTAGTGTTGAGTTTATGGAAACATTCTCGTACATGGATAGCTTATATTCGATCATGATTAGCTGCATGAACAACTTCACCCCTGGCCAGATCAGCCGCTTGCAATCTCAATTGCGTACCTACCGCGGTATCTCGGTTTGAGCCACAGCACATAGTCTGCATTGATCACCCTCCGAGACTCATTTACTGTATCGAAGCTTCTTCCGTCGACTGTAATAAAAGCATTCTTTCGTCACGTATAGTATCTCCGATGTGAGCTTCAAGCAAACACCTTCGAGTCGCCCAGCACAGCAAGCTCAGTTACTGTATTGAGTGTACGTACATGGCACTTCTATAACCGTGGGCTCAGTAGGCAATTGTCTGACCGATTGAGATAGGTGATCACCCCGTGGCACCGGAGAAGTTCATATCGTCTGAGATTGGACAGACCGAGGAGGTGACTGACAGTTGATTGACAGTGACCAACACCATTCACGGCGTAACGGTTTTCTGTAGCTCCATGCAGAGTTGCACGCTCAAACAGGAACAAAGTTCCATGTCTTTCGTCTTCTCAAGAACGCCCGCGGTTGCGAGCTCTTATATAAGAGTGGCCTACGTCCATTACGCATTCAGGTTATCTTCTCGATCGACAACCTTCACCTTCGGCGAACATTGACAAAAGCCACCAATGACTCTCCCGTCTTATACGAAGTTGAGCAACGCACAGGGACTCCCGGACCCTGAAAAGGGGCAGCTACAACACGACACTAGTACCTCTACCGCTCATGCTGGACACGACACTGTGCATCTACATGGGCAGCCAGTTGGCACGGCACTTGTATTACACGATCAACGAGCCCAGAGGTCGAACTTGAAGGCCAGACGGTCATGGATACACGCGTTCCATTGGATCATACTCGAGGTTTTATTCATCAGTGTCTTTCTCTACACTTTCAAAGATCTTCGTAATGTTGTATTCCCAGTGAGTGCCCTTGTGTAACTTGGTTTCTGTGTTGTCTCTAACTGATGTTTCTATCAATAGGCCATAGAAACCTTCGCTGGTGGTCCTTCTGACGTTGTCACGGATGCTCCTAAGCCTGACCTTGCTCCCGTCTGCCCCGCGGCCGACGTCCTTCCTTGGAGCCCCATCCCTGTACCTCCCGCATACGCCAGTTACAAAAATGCTGTCCGAACAGGTGTAAACCTTTCCCTCGCCTCTGATCTTCTCTACTTCATTGGAAGAGGCGATTTGAGCCATGGCGATGTTCGATTCATCGATAGCGAAGTTCAGGACTCCGGTTCCGCTGGCGTCAATGTCACGCTCCTTTACGACGACTCTTGGCTCCCGAAAAACCTCACAATTTGCCGTTTGCACAATGAGACGGGCAAGAATGGTGTTGGTGTCTTTGTAAGATTTATCCTCTGTCAATTTTCTGATCGAGAAGGCTCATATTGTTTGATAATTGACGATCATTCAGAGCCCCAAATCGCCAAATAACAGCTACCATTCGACCGTGCTCATTGAAGTGAAGCTGCCTCGGTCTGCGTTGGTTAAATCTCTCCAGACCCACCTCCCACTCTTCTCGCAGTATGTTGGGGATTTCCGGAACTCTGTCACCTTTGGTACCATCAACTTGACATCCACGAACCTGCCTATTATTGCGAAGGTACGCACGCTCCGCACCCTCTGGGCTTTTTCAAAGCTGATCGGCTCTATGCCTACTCAGTACCTGACCGCGAATCAGACATACTTACACACAACCAACTCACGCATTGCCGGTATCTTCAACTCGCGCCAGGTTATCGACATTGTTACTTCCAATGCAATCATCGAAGGCGATTTCAACCTCTCTCATGATGGCGTCAACAAAACACCAAGCTCCATCGGCCTTCGTACCCGCAACGCGTGCGTATCTTACCTTCCTCTGTTTACACTCGCCCTTCTGACAGAAAAGTCTTCCATTTATTAGTCCCATCATGGCGCGGTTCTACCTTACGAGCACTGCCGAAAACAAGGGGAACGGCTCATTCAATGTCACCACCATAACCAAGAACGCCCCGCTAAACATCAAATTCGAATCTTCCCCGCTTGACTCGCTTCTCGATTTTAAAGGTGTCACATCCAACGGTTTCGTCACTGCAAGAATGAACGCGGCATTCGAGGGGAGGTTCACAGCCGGCACCGGCCAGTGGTTCCCAGCTGGCGTGCACGTTATCAACAAGATTGATCCGTCTGGTAAAGGCAGGACGAGGGAAGTCGCAATAAACGGGTCCCGTCCTGGGTACGTCGAGGGCAATGTAACTTGGGGAGATGGTAAGCGGTTGGGTCAAATCGAGCTCGTCACCACCAACTCGCCTGTGGATCTGTATCTGTAGGCCACGGTCTCAATAACTCCTGGGAATGTCTGTTAATCTAGTACTTCCAGTACCCTTTCGTTACCCCTGAACTTGTACTAGTTCTATTGTTACCGTGATATTTAGTAAACGCCAGATGATATGCTAAACACCCCGTGCCACGATACTGTAAAATAGTGGTGGACAGGTACAAGAATATTTGCCCCCGGTGTATAGTCGATCACGATTACCTCTCCGAACTGGAGATGTCAGCCACCCTGAGAAGCTTTGGATCATGAAACCTACTTAGTGATACAAACTTGTGTCACACACCATCTCTGCGGCATGTGCAAACAGACGTGTGGCGTTCAGTGAGGAACGTCGTAAGAACAGAGCCGAACTTACTACTGTAAGAACAGATTGACGCAGCAACTCTTCCAGGTGACCGTTCGGGCTCATCTGCCTGCGACTTTCAGAAGGAGTAACTCATTCTTCTGATTTCCACCCAAAGTAATTACGGCTGCTCGATGATAGATGAGCTCAATCTGATTTACTTCGCACGACTTCAACCTTCAGCAATTGCGCGGAGCGCCGAGTGGCGACGATGGCCACCAGAAACCCAACATCAACACGTTCGACAGGAGTCTTGGAAATAGAACAGGGCGTCGAGCTCCATGTGTAGCACTTCAGCGCGCCGCTCTGTATTTGGGTTGCATTGGCAGCTTTGCGTATCGAATGACGTTGTCTCGGGCTCTTGTAGTCCATACCCAAGTAGTATATGACCTAAACTATCGGCGTAAATATCCTGTGTAGTGCGTGAGCCATTATCAGTCACTCTGCACACACAAGAGCTCAAACCCGTACATACCTGAGTATGACCATGAACAACAACCTGCCCCCAAGCGTAGTTGGCCAGAAAGTCAAGTACGCATATCCTTATACGTTCCTGCAAATCTGTGCAACTTCTGCGCCTTTTATCTCAGAACCCTACGAGCAGTTACTGACGAGTACACTCATAGAAGCACACCCCAGACTGTTGACGTTACGGGCCATAATGAGTCCCTCGGTGGCAACACCATGGACTTTGTCGATTACGCCGAGCATCATTGTGGTGGAGTCACTGGACAACAAGGTCTCAACGCCGAGGTGGGGGATCCAAGTAGTGATGGCACCACGCCAGCTTCCGAGTCGGTAGACCCTCCAAAGGACGTCGGAGGAGCGGGTACCGGAGGTGCATCTACTGGTGGGGCCGCTGGTGCAGCTAACGTCGGGGGAGTCAACATCGGGGTCGTTCCATCCGAGAGTGCTGAAACCGCCGAGCCTCAGGCTGAGGTCGCCGATGGCCCAGTTATTATAATAGAGGCTATTGGTGGCAACTCTCGTGGTGCATGGTCTAGAAGCGGGAAGGGTAAAGGCGGGGCGGGTTATATGTGTCCTACTACGGGCAATGTTCAGTTGTCAGAGGCCTTCGAGAACGAGAGTCGTGCAGAGGGTCGTTCAACGTCGCCAGATGCAGAGTACTTTAATGTTCAGTACTAGGTAGTATTTTGCTAAGGTGCTATCAAGTACACCCACTACGATACACATGAGTTAAAGCATACGGATTATGCAGGAAACAGTACTCACCTTTGCGGAATTAGTGTCGCCGAGTGTATACTCAGCGTTCAACGTTCAACTTCGAATTCAAGTTGACATGAAGCGTTGGAAACTTTGAGAGAAGTAGCGCGCCACAAAGCTCAGAATGCCCAAATGGGGACATGCCGAGCGTCATCGCCATGAACCTTGAAGATATGCTGCCCGCGTGCAAATCACCGAATCCGAGTCGTCATATATGATGGTTATCCATTGCGTGACCTGGGACGTGAAATACAGTAAGTACCGGTGGTTGATAGTTGCGTGTGGCGCCGTCGCGGCTTCTTTCTGGAAATGTCACTAGTACTGGCAATGAGAGCAGCCGCACTGCCAACATACTACGGTTTGCATCGCCGTGATGCACTTTGTCAACGTAAGTAGTATAAAGTGTGGTGCAACGCGGCGGGTTTTCCATCTACGTAAGGACATAACGTACTGATCGAATTCTGTGCCAGTGGTGCAGCAAAGACTCGGAGCTGCCAGAGAACGAGATATGGAAGAATGCCAGTGAGGAGCTAAGCGCAAAAAGAACAAGGGTAAGTACCAGGCAAAGAGAAATCCAACGCAGGCGCAGCCAGATGATACAGTATGCACCGCAAAGTCTATATCGCCGCTACTCCTCACTAGATGCGCCTGCCATACCGTCAGGCAAGCTATCAGATGACCACTGTGATACGCTGAACACGCCACCAATTGCGCACTTCTGAACATCATCTGATATTCTTAGTGTCCAATCGAGCAAAGAAGAAGAATAACTTACCAATGGTGGCCAGAGGTGGAGAAGCATGGATCTGACGAGTCTTGGAAGCATGGGGCCAGCGTTGAGTTGAATGATGCATTTCGGTGTGGCATGTGTGCTATTTTGGAGGCTTTGCGGTACAAATACTGTTGTTACGCGTCTTTGTTGTGCTTACCCAGGTATATGACCCAGTCGGCCGACAAAACTACCGTACAGTGCTAAACCCCACGAGCCCTGTTAGCTGCTCTACTCACGCAAGATCTCGCAATCACACGTACCTGAGAATGGCGATGAGCAGTCGAGTCCCAGTCACACCTGTTGACCCTGTATTCGGCCAAACAGTCAGGTACGCACATCACTAGATGCATTCATGATTCCCGTGTTGTAGCCTCTTCACTTTCCTATGAGCAACCAACAGAGACAGCTACTAACATAGGCACTTGCAGGGACACATACCTAAACAACTTTGTCGATTATGTCTCCGATCGTGGAGTCAGAGGTTCGGAGCAGGAACCCAGCTTGAGAGAGGTCGACCCGGAGGACAACCGCACCGCGGATGCTGGCTCCAGTACCACAGAGCTGCCCGATGTCGCGTCGTCATCGTCGGCTATCCCGCTATCTGCGGCCCCTGCCAGTGGTGGTACCACGGGGGGAGCGGCCACCGGGGGAGCATCTACTGGTGGGGCCGCTGGGGCCTCTAACATCGGACTCATTAAAATAACGATACCAGTGGAAGCCGCTATAGTAAGGGCTATTGGGGGGCATTCTACTGGTGCGTGGTCTCAGAGTGGGGGAGGTTTTGGGGGAGCGGGTGTTGCGCCGGTGCTTACGACGCAGAGTCAGCCGATGGACGCTTCTAAGAACGAGACATCTACCGTAGCGTGTTTCAAGTCCCAGGAGTAGTTGTCGCAATATGGCCATTACTGTAAACATAGTACCGTTATGATTGAACCCCCTGTAGCGCTCGTCACGGGCACATGAGTGCATAAATATGTGTGCCTTGCAATTTGTGTGTCGGAAGAAGCTGAGTCTTTGCGGAAGTAGCGGTAATCCTCCATGGACTCCATGGTTATAGTTAAAGATATGCTCGGTCTCGCGTACACGCAGTTGTGTCAATTAGCCTCTGGGATAGAAACCGTTCAGAGACTATCAATCCGAGTGTCGTCGTCGTTTCCGCCACTTACCTAGTAGTAATACAGGTGTCGCTGTACGCTAGACATATAACATCAAGGCTTGGCCGTGCGACCTAGTACTGAAGCTGGTGACAGTACAGTGAACTAATCAGGGTGACATACTATTCGGATAATCGATGCAAGGAGCACATTTTGGTGTACCTGAGGGAAGAGGCCGCTTCGAGCTGGGTTGTGAGAAACTAGTCTTGCAGAGACTGTCTCTATAGCGTGAGGAAAACATTCAGGAGTATTGCCGATATCAGTCGCGGCCGCTTCGTGAACTATAAGAGGTGTGGATGCAAAAGTCATGAACAAAGCGCGGTACATTAGCTGTTTTTGGCGGAGCACTGTACAAGTCGTATAGGAATGTCAATCAAAGGGAACCATGGCCGCCAGTTGATCCAAAGCCACCCGCTCCACGCAGAGTTTCGTCAAGGTCCTACAGGGAGTCGACGTTAGATCCTTCCAATGCAACCTATGGGGTAACCATACCTGAACCTCCAATACCTCTGGGGTATAGATCCGCTCGATGATCAGCTGTGCAATCCTATCACCTTCCTTCACTAAACATAGGCCGATTTAGCGAAGTGAAGCCACAAGTCATAAGAGAGCCAACCTTCAAAGTCTTTGTCCGACAGATTGAAAAGTAGGACAAAGACAATGCCGCGATAGTCTGCGTCAATGACGCCAGCGCCGGTGTCGATCATGAACTTGGACGCTGAAAGGAGAGGAGATGGTTAGCATATTGACACCTGCGGAGGCGTATAACGTACCAAGACCGCTTCGGGGTGCCACACGACCATAGGTACCAGCAGGCACGGCAACGGATATTTGGGTGTCTATGAGAGCCTTGCCATGAGCAGGCACGGTTTTGTTTTCAGCACTATGGGCATAGCGATGAGATACTTGAAAAGTATGACACGGTCAACGGCGCACCTGTACAAGTCGTATCCAGCAGCCAAGGGCGAGCCTTTCGTCGGTATCGTTGCTTTTTCCGAGTGTCGTTTTATGAGGAGGTTGGAGACAGGAGCTAGGTCAGATTTCTCGTCCTCGACCTTCCTCTTCTTCAGCTGGGGTGCTTCGAATGTTTGTTGTTCGGCCATGGCGGAAGGTGTACAAAGAGTCGCGTATGAGACGCGTCTGTGGCTGCAAGCACAAGGATAGCTGAGATCAGAACCGTGTCATCTCCGCTTATCGGAGACTCAACACGATCAGGTGATGCAGCCGCCTGCATGACCGTGAAACGGGGGTCCTCGACGGAGTTGGCTTCGGCCGCCTACTTGTCTTCCCCACACTCATCTCCGCCTCGTCAGCGACATAGCATTAATATTGCGGCATTATGTCCGTTACTCGGAAGGCTCAGCTAACCCTGGAGGCCTATCTGGCCATGCCAGGCCCTCGCAAACGGAGACGAGAGAGAGATAATGAAATAGATGCTAGAGAGGATGGAAAGACACCAATAAAGCCTGGCAAGAAGATAACGCTTAAGAGTAAGAGTAAGTGGTGCTTCTTGCATTTCCAACGATGCTGACTGCCTCTATAGATAGGGCTACCCAGCGAGCAACCAGTAATAAGGAACAGCCTTCAAGCAGTCGCAAGAGAAGTCTCGCCTCAGGGTCCCAAGGGCTTTCTGGTCCTTCCAGGTCCAACACGATTAAGGGCCGCTCGACAATTGACTTGACCTCGCCAGACTCTCCACCACGCTTGAACCACGCCAACCGTAGTCCGGTCCCATACTTGCCTACACCTATAACGACAACCAAGTACCCAGCCAAGCAGGTCAGTCTTTCATCTCACCGCAATCACTGCATGCTAACTCTACCATATCCGCACTTCTCGTCCTCAGCCACGAGCCCTAGTTTTGCATGCTCAACGGTCGTCCCCAGTAACTCCCACCAAAGTGCGACCAATACCAAAGGGCTCCGGATTACTCAGCCCTCCACCATCGTCCCAGCTGGGGTGCTCCCCGACTGAAGATATCATAGCCACCAGTCCCATCGCACCCGCGACTAGTCCGAGTACAAGATCTGGAACAGTCGTGCCCTCTTCTCAGACTCAGGTCCTCGAGATACACCCAAACCCATTCCTATCACCGAAGAGGACGAGTCCCAGACAACGCGGCACCTTCAAACTTCCCAAGCTACCGTCAGGCTCGACTATCCGCGCGCCGGCCTTTAACCTTCATCCTACTGTGAACGACGACGACGACGAAGACGCGTGTGTGATCCCTTCTTCTCAGACGCAAGAACTGGTGTACCACCAGCCACTCACACCTCCCTCGCGACTTCCCATTCATACCGAAGATCCAACCGCAGGGGAGATTATCCCCGACTCGCAGCCACCGGAACATGAAGTGCAAGTGATTGGTAGCCCGACTCGACGAAGAACCGAGTCGCATTCAACAGCTGCACCCGTCTCAGGAAACGAGCAAGGGACCGACGACGACCACAGCAGAGAGCATACGCAACGAGATATCGTCCCGACTTCGCAGTCCGCCTTTGAGAAGGAGATCTCCTCTTCCGACCTCATGGATATCAAATCCCGCTTTCCGGTCCCAGCAGAATCCTTGAGTGCTCTGGATCAGACTAACTTGAAGTAAGCCCATTCGTTGCTATTTGCTATATTTACTGACAAGTAGACGCAGGGCACCTAGTACTACCACGCACTCGGCACTAACCAGCACACCCACGCGAACGCGTTTCTTAAGTAACCCGTGTACCCCCGGTAGTGCTCAACGCCATCGTATATTCGGCCAGGATACGAACACACAACATTCACCCTCCGCGCGCCCATCGATAGCTCCCCTTCAGAAGCTCCACACAACACCTCGCACGCCCAGATCGCCCGTCAAGACTCCCCATAGTGTTCGGTTCACCACACCACCCGACTCACCCAGCAAACTCGCTGCTTTGCATATACCGGAGAGCTCGCAAACCGAACCGGAGTCTTCCCAGTGGCACGTCCCTACACAACGCTCTCCCAGCAGATACGCACGGGTTTTCGACGATTCCTCGCAGACCGAACCGGAGTCCTCTCAGTACCACGTACCCACCCAACACATACCCACTCAATCCTTTTCGCAGTCGAGCATGACGGAGCCGGAGTCTTCACAGTACCATGTCCCGACGCAGTATACCCCGCGTGGACACCATCGGCTCGGGATTGGTGCTCCTCGGTTCGACGTCAACGTGAGCGATGAGGAGGAGGATGAGTTGGCTCGGGGGTCGTTGCCTATCGCCTCGTACCCTGATCATGACTATGATGTTGAGGCGGACGAAGCGCCAGTGCCACCGCCGAGCTCATCTACTCGACAGGACTCTCCCGTTCAATTCGTACCCGTCGAGAACCCTGGCGCTACCACCTTCGACCGCGACGATGGTAGTGACTTCGGGTTTTCGCAAGTCGAGTTGTCGAGAGAGGCACTCGAAAGACTGGGGCACGTCCGTTCGAGGGTTCTGCAAAGGCCTCTTGGGTCGCAGTTCAGTGTCTCTGGGACTGCTTTTAGTATTCCGAGCGATTACTATAGCTGTGATGAGAGCTGAACGTTGAAGCTGGAGGTCGTCGGAATTTGGAAAGGCTTATGATTGAGGCCATTCCTCCCGGTTGACATAGGCGGTCTTTGTTCTGCTCTGTTGGATTTTAGTTTGATATTCTAATAATACGTGGCTCATTATTGATTGGCACAGTGCAGTTGGCATGGAGGGTCACGACAAGAAACACTCCTCAGTCCCGCTCTTGGCCCCCGTCCTATCGCCTCATACTAGGACAAAGCATCACCACCCCTCAAGTATATCTACTTTGCGGAACTGTGATGATCGACACAGAAAGTTGGAGGTCACTCGTACTCGCTTCGAATCTTCACAAGCAGAGTGGTCTACAAAGCGCCCCAAAGGGTGGTGCATGGCCGTTTGAGGATCGTACATCACCAGCCCGCGAAGGTTGAACGTGGCTACTCTGCCTTAGGGAGACTAACGCCAAGAATGCCTATAGGCCATTCCTCCCGGTTGACATAAGCGGTTTTTATTCTGCTGTGTCACTTGATTCAGTTTGACATTCTGATAATGTGTGGTTTATCACTGGTACGGTGAATTTGCGTAATAGACGAACACGACCAGGCACGAATATAGCATTGCCAATGTGTCTCACTCTATGTGCTAAGTGCAGGTATAGTATAATTAACGTTTTACCTATAATTATATTCGGGCCAGTCTCCTCTTACGCATACCAGATCGCATACAACCAACTCCTCTGTACATTTCCGATCCTCACTTCGATGATCCTTCTGGTCGGCACCGCATTAGGTATAGGAATCCCCCGCTTTCGGATGACACGTCACTGACCACGGGATTATAGTTACATGCACACCTCAACTTTACCCCGCAGAACTTTACCAACAGGCAATATTCAGGCTGGGTTGGTCGTACAATAGATTCTACGAGGCATTGACGTTGCTCAAACCGTTCTACAGTGCAGATTCTGCACTATCAGCTGATAGATACGGCCGGGCAGACAGAATCCGCGAAGCCAATGAGATTCTCTCGTCTCAGGCTTCTCATCTTCTATCCACGTGGCCCTGTTATATCCGCAGGCAAATCCTTGGACAGGCAACATCGTGCCCGCGCACTGTGAGTATGTGCCGAATCCTCCATCCAACCAAGTGATATTGACTACAACTCACCCGCTACCGTCGGTGCTCGTATGCAGATCGTGGTCATGAGCAGGTCTCTACATAGTGTGTTCAGTCATCTGCAAGCTTTGAACGCTCCAAGTCACCTTCTGTGTCGAAGATTCATGCCAGACGCTTATCAAACCGCAAATGACCCACAGACAACTTTGTATGGATGGTATGCTTCGCTGTTGCCACGCTACTCACACATTCTCAGAATCTCAATACATGCCAGTGGCTGGCTTGGTACGCGTATATAAGGAAGCTAAGAAGGAGCAAATTGGACAGATCGTCCCCTCCCTGCACAAGTCATCATGACTATCCTCATACCTGTTGCTCTCACGGCAAGCGCGCTGTGGGTTATATGGCGTGTCTTCGGTGCCTACCTAAAGAGTTCACCTCTGGACAATGTCCCAGGCCCTAAGAGGACGTCATTCCTGCGGGGTGAGTGACATAGTGTTCCATGTATCCCTTCAATCCACACTGACCATTGATGTTCAGGCAATATCAGCGATATTTTCAATCGACATGGGTGGGAATACCACGACCGTCTTTCCACCGAGTATCCCGCCGTTGCGAAATACCATGGACCTTTAGGCGTTAGTGCCAAAGTCGTATTTCGGTGCTGTACAATGTACTGATCTAACGCGCCAGACAAGAGGATTATACGTATCTGATCCCAAGGCTCTCAACAATGTTGTTGTGAGGGAACAGCATATTTACGAAGAGCCACGCTGGTTCCTCAAGTACGTCCCATACGGTCATGCCAAACATTTTTCTAACGCTGATCTATGTTTCGCACTTCAAGCTGGCTCGGAATGACGTTTGGACCTGGTTTACTTTCTACTATTGGTACGATGCCCACGCTCTACTAGGAAGGCTCCAGCTAATGTGTGGGTACAGGCGACCACCATCGTAGGCAACGGAAGATGTTGAACCCGGTATTTTCTATTGCGCACATGCGTGACATGACCCCGCTATTCTACCAAGTCATTCGTCGGGTGAGCAGTTTGGCTAGTACCCTTGTATTACGCATCATTGCTGATGCTTACGTCGATCAGCTCCGTACTGCAGTCGAGAGGGAGGTGGGCAATACAATTACTGAAGTGGACATTCATAACTGGATGGCACGGACTGCATTGGAGCTTGTTGGACAAGGAGGCCTGGGATATTCATTCGACCCTTTGACAAGCAACACTCGAAACGCATATGGAGATGCCATAAAGGAGTTCATGTGAGCATCTATTGGAGGTTACTAATCCGTCATGCTGCTCATCGACATCTATATATAGCCCGTTGACGTTTAAATTGCACTACTATCGGATTCTCCTGCCGCTTGTCCGTAACATTGGTACCCCCGCTTTCCGCGAATGGGTTGCCGCCCACATTCCGAGCAAAGACGTGCAACGATTCCGGGAAGTCATCCGCGTTATGCGGGATAACGCGGAAAATATCTACGAGGCAAAGAGAGTTGCTCTTGAGAAAGGCGACAAGGCTGTCACTCACCAGATTGGAGAAGGAAAGGATATTATAAGTATTCTTAGTAAGCTCCATCACGCACTCCTTGTTGAAAGCTGCTGAACTCCTTGCAGTGAAAGCAAATCTCCAAGCTTCTGGCGAAGACAAACTCCCAAAAGAGGAAGTTCTCGGACAGATGGGGTGAGAATAAGTTCATAACGGTTGCGGGGTGTAGGTCTGACAGCTCAACTCACCCAGGATGCTCGTTACTGCCGGCACCGATACCACCACTAACGCACTCTCACGTACCTTCCAACTGCTCGCAGAGCGTCAAGACATCCAAGATAAAATCAGAGCTGAGTTGAACGAGGCTGGTCCGGATGGTGCCGATATCCCCTACGACATCCTTGTAGATTTGCCCTGGTTAGACGCTGTATGTCGCGAAACGCTTCGTCTGTAAGTGTATTGTATCCTTCTCAGCATTGTGAGTCAGTATCGAGCTAACTACATCTTATCCAGCTACACCCCAGTCCTCATGATGAGCCGAGAGTCAGTTATAAAGAGCTCTGTTTTGATGTATAACTAACGTAGCCGTGATTGCAGAGTCCGTCAAGATACTATCATGCCTTTGTCGGAGCCTATCCAAGGCGTCAATGGCCAATGGCTTAATGAGATCTACGTTCCAAAGGACACAACGGTGATTATCGCCATTCGCGCCTGCAACAGGAATAAGGCTATCTGGGGCGAAGACGCACTGGAGTGGAAGCCTGAGAGGTGGTTGAACAAGCTGCCTGACTCCGTTACAACTGCCCATGTCCCCGGTATTTACTCGAACTTGTGAGTAATGCCCGGTCATGAGAATGAGTGGTCCCCGCTAACCCTATTTCCCTAGAATGACCTTCCTTGGAGGCTCACGAGCATGCATGTGAGTTCTAACCAATCATCTACCTGTGTCCATACTGATTGTTTCTATGGCAGTGGGTTCAAGTTCTCGCAGCTGGAGATGAGTGAGTGCATTCGAACACTCTTCCATAACAGTGTCTTGATCAGGATCATGATTTGCAGAAGTCGTACTCGCTGTCCTGCTTCGCGCGTTCAAGATTCACCTTTCCAGCAAACCCGTTTTCTGGAACATTGCTGGTGTCAGTTATCCGACGGTTGGACCTGACGCGAAGGAGCAATCCATGCCTGTAAGGCTGGAGCCCCTCAATGGCAGGGTCTGACGGATGACTTAGTAGCTGTAATCGTGACGTCAGAAGGAGGGAACTCAAGGATACTCAGGACATGATGCACGTTGGACGCTTGTTATAAGCGGGCGGCAAGATACTTACGATTTACGAAACTTCGATGACTGACCCTTCGAGTTTGCGATGCGACGGTTTTCAAGTTACACCAAGCTCGTAAATGACCTGTGCCTCTCGATCGAATTGTATGGACAGTGCGAGACAATGATATATTCACTTTGCATCCATACATATCAATTTCTTTGAGCGTTATTACAATGAGGATCGCAAGATGCGATCTCGGGGTTTGCGTTCGATTCTGCTCTGTACCTCCGAAGCAGGCGGGGTGATCGACGCTGAAAACCCAATCACAGCCGAGCCGTCGGTAAATGACAGCCGTATCAGGGCAAGCGACCCTTTGTGGCGTCCAATAATATCCGGCGCGAGCAAGCTTGCCCTCCTCGACCCTCATCATGGGCTGCATGGACCACAAAACTTTTCGAAGGTACGCTGCTACAATCTAGCTAGTTTGGTGATAGCATCGTGCTAGCACTCCCACTTCGCACGTGAAGCCATCTCGACTGAGGCATTGAAGACTTTTCAGTAGGCTGTCAAAGAATAACACATCCCGACATATTCACACCACGGAGCTTGTGACGTTGTTGAATTTCCTCCGACTCCGCGGTGCGCTGGCATACTTAGTTTCCTTGGGGACGTCGGCAGTTTACTTGAAATTCGAGATACGGCGGGCTCGAAATTCTCGACACAAATGGCATGGAACCGTCTTGGGACACGCACTAACGTGACTTGCGCAGCCTCAGAGACGCTGCTGGACGGCCGTAGCTGATAGGGCAGCGAGCACAGCCTCCATGGACATTGCTTTGAATCCCGCAGGGTCGTAATATTCTTTGCTTTGGGGTACACGAGCGCCGATGTCGGAGACGGACTCTCACGAAGAGCCAGATTCCGTGCCCAAAGACGCCAAATTAGTAGATGTGTCTCTCGACATCGGTGACGCGATGGCTTGACGAGTGGCCACGATGCTCGGCTCGGTCGGAATCGTGACGCAACGGGACCGTGAAACGTCACTTGTATGGGCGCAAGGGAGAAGGTATGCGTATGCCGTCTTCTAGTCGATGAATCTCGAGGGCGGCCAGCACCAGTCAAGACGAGACGCCTCGTCGACGTCCTTCCAGGCTAGCACCGTGAATTGGCGACGAGGAGATATTGTCCGGGTCTAGGTTTGGTTAGCTATTGTGTGTCAATGGAGCGCGCACGAGCATACATGTCACGGTTGTCGTGCGCCTCGAAATGTGCAATTGCAATTCGACGTGGGGTATAAGTAGTCGGCGAGAACACACCATCGGGGCTTGTTACCCTCCTATCCTTCCAAGTCTGCTCACTCTCGGCCTTAGACTTGTCCCTTCATCCACCGCCTCCTCCTCAACTCCATTCATATGTATGACCTCGCCCAGCACGAACAGCAGCGTTTCGTTGACCAGGAGCGGTACGATGATGAATACGACGAGTACCTCCTGTGGACATCAACATTTCCGCACGTCATGATCCGAGTGAACGATCCGTTCCAGGTCAGTCCACTATCCACTTGTCATCCATCTACGCCACTCACCTTGGCGGGTTCCTAGATTCCCGACATCCCATCGCGGAATCTTCTGCAGCACCTGAGCGATGCTGGAAGTACTCCTCCTGCTAGTGTAAGCCGGAATTCTGAATGCTTGTTGCATGGAAATAGATCTAATCCCTTTCTTCATAGCCTCTATCGGTGTCGTATACAATGACGCCGAACTTCAAGTTCCCAGCGGACGAGGACAACGAAAGTGACCACGAAAAGTCTCCTGTCACTCCAGCGAAGGACATAAGTGTGAGTTAAAGCGATATAGGTTTCCATCGTAGATCGAAGGAAGTTCTAACGCTCTTTCGTCCTAGACGCCTTCCGATGCACAGTCGAAGCTCGATGTCAAGGTCGCAAAACGGGGCCTCCCCACAAGGAAGAGGAGTTATTCGAACTTCTTCTAATTGCGACACGCCCTATCTGTGTATTCCAATAACCCTGCAACAACCACGATCTGGTATCTTATCAGCGCACATAGTCAAATCGTACATTAAGCATTCGAAAATTACCTTATAGCCAGATTCTTTTACTCGACATGCTATTTTCACTTTACTGCATTACCTTACTGTCCTTCCAGCAAACACACCGTCGCTCTTTCTGTCTTCTTCAATCTTACAAACGAGCATTGGCTTAGCGTAGTATAATGATGTATCCCGTGTTGATACATCAACCCTACCACAATGTACCTCTACCTCTACCAGTGCAATCGAACTCCCATGCTATTCAGAACTAGAGCGGTACGCAGCTGGTTTCACTCAAGCCAGGGTGGGAACAAGTCGAAACTCTTCCCATGCCGAGCCAGTCCTTAGCCACCCTGCGAAAGGAGCCTTCTCCCCTTCTCTGAGAGCGCGTTTCGCGGCCTGATAGTCTACAGCTGCGCGTTTTGCTTCGAGATACGTCGAGTTCCTGTAACGAAGAAACCTACAATCAGACATCCGTACGCTAAGACCTAGCAGATACTTACTGGTCGGGCGGCGGGTCAATTGCAATAGACGATACAGATGTCGCACGTTGGTATACTTCGAACAATGATAGCTTAGACAATAGAGGCCTGGTAAGAGTGTCATTCGTCACCAGGGGAGGCTAGGGCAGTCGTAGCATTAGATCAGGGACGTTACCTGAGCTTGGGGTTCGAGCGGTGTTTTGGCGAGACGCCTCGTCTGAGCCCATTGATGAGCACCTCAGGAGACTTTGGCGAGTCTGCAATCCAACATAGCGCTATACCGGAGCTAGAAATCAGCATGAAACCTAATGGAACGGTGGAATGGATTCACAATCGTTACAAGATGTGAGATTGATACCGAGCGTTGTTTCCAGGGTGAGTTTAGCGTGCACGAAGGGGATAGACGTGAACGAGATATTTGGAGGCTGAAGGTTATATCCAACAGGGAGTTGTCTGTCTGCTTGGAAGGAAACAGTCACTCGTATGTTCCGTGTCTGCGATCATAGAACCCACCGTCGATTATGTGCAGTCTTTTCCAAAACGCCCTCTCGCAGTCGTCCTTCACCATCTCCTGCATATTCTCGTACACCTCTCCCAATATAATGCCGTCAATATATACAGGCTGCAAGAGCTTCGAACCCAATGCTCCTTGTATACCGAGCACACTCCAGCTGGCAATCTTGTCGCTACATGACATACACAGCGTTGGCGGGGAATCAGCTCTTCCCGGTTTCGTCCTTAGTACGCCATACAGCGAATAACCATCCCTCCCTCTTGCCGCAGCGCCAGCTTCCAGTTCTAAAGGTACTGCACTGTCTTTAAGCGCGGCCATGGCTTTATCTTGGAAAGAGGCAAGGTATCGAGTTGAAGCATCACCACCTTCATTGTAGAAGCAAGAACAAGAGCAAGTCCAAAAATCAAGATATATTCTTCATTAACAGGATTGGTTAGCTTACATGGAGGCGTGGACACGTACAGATGAACCTTCACTCCGTCTCGCAATCTATACTTCCCCTCAGACCACTCCAACCATCTCGAACCTCTGGTAGTATCTGCGGCACGGTGGACCTCCTCCATCAGGAAACGCACAGCTCCTCTACGCGCCAGTACTTCTGCATGGCTGTCGTGCACGAGGTCGCCTCCGTGTCCAAGTTTTGAGGCAGGAAGGCATTTGGAGCCGGATCCGAGGGAGATGACTTTGGTTGCGCCATTTGCATTTGATAAGGCAAATCCTGCTAGAATAGTAGACTGGTTAGGTGGGGGCTTAAAGTTGAGCGAGGCATAGTGGGAGTGTATGAGGGCGACTATTTCATCAGGAGGGGTCATGGAAGATCTCTGGCAATGGTCCCTGCAAGCAAGCCAGTACTTGGAGGTTGTTCTCCGGCGCCTAGCGCCACAAAGTCTTTGATTACCAAAGCTTTAGTCACCGAAGACGTCTCGAGAACAACCAATTCTCGACCACCGACCACTGCTGACACTCCTGCGCATGCCGAATCGGGCTTTACTTAGAGTTACGGACAGTTGACTGCGCTGAATATCCTGCCTCATAAGGCAGTTGTACTGCAAACCAAATCGGGCGTATAAACAACCAAAGCCCGATGACGTCAGCGGATGCCCGCCACTTCGTGTGTATTGGCAGCCACCGTTAGCCACTTGCTGGCTCACTCCACTGACGGTGCCTCAGCCAGCCACCCTATATATACTGCTGACTCCGCGTCATCCTCTTATCCCCATATCCAATACCCACACTATCAGTCACTTAACACCCACATACCCATGCCTCTCTGTTTCCCATCCAAGAACAACGACAGCATGTCCACCGACCCTACCATCCGCGAGTTCGAGAGAAGGATAGCCAACGAGGCAAAGACGGATCAGAAGAACCTCGACCATGCAATCCGTGATCTCAAGAACGCGGAGAAGTCCCACGAGAAAGCCATCAAGGTTAGTCGTGCCTACTCTCGTCTTCGGTCACACCTGATACTTACGCTGCAGTACGTTTAGAGCACTGACAAGGCTCAGCACAATGTTGATAAATCCGTCAATAATGAGCATAAGCGTGCTTCTGCGTTGAACAAAGCCGAACACCAACACGAGGCTGCTATCGCCGCTCAGCAGAATGCTGAAAAGACTCTTGGCGTGAGTGTACTATGTCTACCATACTAATAAAACTTTTATTTACTGATTCCTATATAGCTAAAGAGACAGCATCAGCAGCGCCTCGAACAAGACCTTCAGCAGCGCCGTGCAACTCTTGACGACTTCCAGCATCGCAAGGATGTCAACGACGTGAGTACCCTCCACGATTTGACATAACCCGCTCGGAGGCTGACACAACTCTATCAAATCCAGCAACAACGCGAGATGAAGTTGTCTGACATCCACGCAGCTGCCGCCTCTCGCGCCGGTTCTCGCGCAAACAGCATAAACCGTGGACCTCACAACGGCACACTCAACCCCGGTGCTGCACAGGGCGTTGAGAAAGCCGAAGGTCCCATCGGTCCTGGTGACCAGACTAACATCAAGCCCAATGGCTTGTCTGGCGCTGCTGGCCCTGACGTATAAAGTCGTTTCTCTGTCAACTCGAGCCTGTATCTTTGCTCATGCCCATTTACGACCCATTCCACGATATCACTATGGATTAATCTATGGTCTCCCTCTTGTACTTGTATACCCCTTGTAACTCTTACTATGCTACTTGATAATCTACCGTTAATTTTGCACGCCATGCCATAAAGCACCGGCCAATAAGGCGAGCCCGATCTGATGGGCGTCAACGCTTGTCACGATTTCTCTTAACCCAGTACCGCGACACCAAATATTATTCACTCCTCACTCAGTGACTACAATGGCTCTCTTCGAAGTCCCAGGATGGTCAATACCAGACGCACCAGTGTCTCTATCCTCCAGCACTTCTAGAAAACGCAAACGATCAGCCGATGCAGAGGCTGAAGTGCCAACCTCATCGACGAAGTTGCACTCGGCGGTGAAAAATGTGGAGAAGCTTATGGCCTCCTTGGAAGAGGATGGCGCGGCTACTTCTAAGACACAGAAGAAGAGGAAGCAGAGGAAGGGAGGAGATAGAGAAGGGAGTGAGCAGAACAGAAGGGAGTCTGTGAGCGAGGCTCGACCAAAGCAGAAGGGCCAGCAGAAGCAAGAAGGAAATAGGACTGGAAAGAGACGTGCTGATATGGACACTCCTGAAAGTTCTACTAAGAAGACGAGTGCAACGCCCACGAAGAAGCCCAAGAAAGACAAGGGCAAGAATGAGAAGTCACAACCTCCTGCAGACTCGCAGCCTACAACTAGCAGTGCAAATGGCTCGTCTAAAGTGAAAGGCAAGAAGAAGGCGGAAGGCCTGACTTCTCTGCAAGCTGACATGAAGAACAGTCTTGACGGTGCAAAGTTCCGGTGAGTGTGTGCGCGTTCTACTCCTGCTCGCGTTCACTCAATGAACGCAAAATATTCCAACCACTTGTAGATGGATAAACGAAACTCTGTACAAATCGGACAGCTCTAGTGCACACGAGATGATGCGTGACAATCCCTCTGTGTTTTCTGAGGTTCGTATAGGCCTATCCAACAAACATCGTAAACAACATATACTCATTCGATTGTTTCTTGCTGTAGTATCACACGGGCTTCCGCCACCAAGTCCAATCCTGGCCCGATAACCCCGTTTCCCATTATATCTCCGCTCTTTCCTCCCGCCCCGCAGGTACACTCATAGTTGACCTAGGATGTGGAGATGCAGCGCTTGCCAAGGCACTTGTGCCCAAGGGTTTGGCCGTGCTTTCGTACGACTTGGTATCGGACGGAGCATTTGTCGTGGAGGCTGACGTATGTGCAAGAGTACCGCTGCCTGGAGGTGAGGGTGACGACGAAGAATCAGAAAGGAGAGCGCAGGTCGTAGATGTGGTGGTCTGTGCGTTGAGTTTGATGAGTACGAATTGGGTGGGATGTGTGAGAGAGGCTTGGAGGGTGTTGAAGCTGAAGTGCGTGTATCTTATGCTGCCATCACTTTCTAAACTAACGTTGGCATTTCTGACTAGGGGAGAATTGAAAATTGCAGAAGTAACCAGTCGGTTCACGGACATGGAAGCCTTCGTGTCCGTAGTGTCTGCTGTCGGATTCAAGCTAAAGTCCAAGGTGCATATATTCCTTTGCATAACCGGGGACTTGTATATTGATTTTTTGTCGTGTTATCTTAGGACGATAGTAACACGCATTTCATATTGTTCGAGTTTGTCAAGGTCACACGACCGAACAAAACAGACAAAGAGTGGCAAAAACTCATGGAGCGAGGAAGCATACTCAAACCATGTGAATACAAGCGTCGATGACGGCAGTTAACCATCTACAGTACTTTACATCTCTTTCAATATATCGATATTGTACATTTAGTAATTGCTTTCTCTCCATCTCAAGAACGAGGAGGCACCTCCAGAGTGCGACCTTCCTTCGAGCTCTTATACGCCAACTCGATGATCTCGATCACTTCGGCGGATTCTTCCCACTTGACGGCGGGAGGTGTGCCGTTTCGGATCGCGCTCGCGACGTCCTTGAACAAGCCGCTATAGTTGCCCTTCGCCGTCGAGGGCCAACTACAGATAACCGGACATCTATGAGTATCCGCGTCTGAAGGACTTGACGAAAGTACTCACATAGACTTCACAACCTCGCTCTCTCCCTTCAAATTCTCCACGGTTCCATAGATCGCCTCAGGCTCCTGTCCGTACCCTGCATCCGTGAGGATGTCAGCTGGCTTGGGGATCACCTTGAGTTGGTCCTCTTGCACGTCTACGCCAAACTTGCTGAATGTGCCTGTGGTGCCGCGCACGACGTACCGAACCTGGGGTGACTTGACGGAAAGAATAGCACCTCGGAGGATGACCTTGAATGAAGTTGGCTTGACTAGTGATGGAGTGCCTGCAGGTGGTGTGCGAGGGGCATAGTGGAGGAAGATAGTGAACTATGGAAAGTTACGATCAACTGGTCAGAGTAGGTTCTAAGATAAAGCACAAGTCATGAGATGCGTACGTTGTCGTCGACGGTCTCGTGACCTATGCCACGAATGTTTTCAATGTGGGCGGTGACGCGCAAGGGCCGACCAAAGAGGACGAGTGCTTGGTCGATGGTGTGGGCACCGAGATCGTACACCAGGCCGTTAGCGGGGATGGGCTCGTCTTTCCAGCTTCCCTTCAGTGTCGCACGGTACCTGTCAAACCTGCAGAGCGCGTCGTCTCAGCTTGAACTTTCGATTGAACCAGGCTGAGATTGGCGTACCTAGACTCAAATTCGTACAGTGTACCGAGAGACTTGGGATCAGATCCAGGAAGATCGAGTAGAGCGCGAAGAGCCAGGAAGTCAGAGTCCCAGCGACGGTTCTGGTAGGGATACAGAACCAAGTTCTTTGATTTGGCTATTGCACCAAGCTCGAGTGCTTGTTCAAACGTTGCCGTGAGTGGCTTGTCCACCAACGCTAAAAGGAATGAAAATCAGTGTCATATGATGAGCCCATTGGTGGGCAGTTCTAGTGACACTAACCATGCTTTCCTGACCCCAAAACCTTCTTTGCAAATTCGTAGTGGGTTTCACTGGGTGTCCCGACGATGACCAGCTCGATTTCCGGGTCGGCAAGAACGCCGTCGAGAGTGTTGTATATTTTCACTCCGTTTGCTGCTTCAGGACCGAACCTGGCTTGGAGCTTCCCTCCTGGGCCTTTGGGGTGTCGCTCGAGCACCGCGACGAGGTTGAAGAGCTCAGGAAAAGCGAGGGTGAAAGGAGCATGGAACGTCAAGCCTGCAAGGCCTACTCCGAGAATAGCTGTCTTGATTGGGGCCATGGTGTGTAAATAGACTGTACGATTTTTGTTAGTTGAGATTATTTATAAGAGAGAGGTAGAACGCACTGTGGGTGCTGCTGGGGGTAGAACAGAGAGAAAGAGTTCGTCAAAAATTGTACTGGCGAATCCTGATTATAAACGCAGCTGCTGATCTCGACTACATCATCTAGTATTGCGTCTCGGCCTTCGGACCGGCGGAATGGGCAGAGCTGCAGCACAAACTAATCTCCCGTCCTCTGGATAGCAGATAAGAGTCACGGAACTACAACAACTATGGTTCAGGAAAAAAGAAGATTTGCGCAATTGCCGACCACGGGAATGTTTACAAAGCACGAAACTACATGGAGCGGTTATATTCATCGTCGGGAGTACAGTGCAGCACCACAGTGGGTATAATACAAAGAATAGGTAAGTAATACCAAGCAGATCAGGGTGGAGGGGGTATCGGAGGTGGGTCGTAGCTGGGATGATATAAATTTACACAGTGGCACTTCCAGTGTAGCCAGATACAGGGGAGGCAGTCTGCTGAGGAGGGTAGGTTTGCTGCAACATGGGAGCCTGGTGTTGCTGCTGTGTGACTGGCACCTTGTTCTCGGTGCCGAAGTCGGTGGCAGCAGAGCCGGAGGTCGCATCACGGACGCTCGACTTCCAGACTGGTGCACCCTTGTTCTGTGCGGTAATGCTGACAATGAGGAGGGGCACGAGGTAGCCAGTAACTACATGTCGATAAAGTAAGTCAGCATTTCCAATTTATGTGCACTGGTAAACGGATGCAACTACTCACGTGCGAACCAAGTAAGCCATCCAAAGGCCGTGATAGCCTTGGACTCATTGCAGCCGGTGACAAACCACGAGGGTACGTAGAAGTAGTCGTTCAGATTGCAGTCCTCTCCTGAGATGGCGTTGGATGAGTCGGCAGCTGATGCAAGCCACAGGACCCAGAGTATCCCTTGAAAATGATATGTAATGAGCTATATGGCCGTCACACTCATCTGAGTGAAGCCTCACCGAGCCAGACAAGCTCAACAAGAATGAGCGAAGTGAAGGCTCCGCGACGAAGTAAATCAATAACAAACCTGCCAGTTTGGTGTTAGTTCAATGCCCATCAATGTATCAGCGGGAGAGGAAAGCTCACGCACATGGTGGGGATCGTGATCAGTGTCAAAAGAGACACGGCGAGAGCAAACGCGTTGAAGGTAAAGTAAAACTCATATTGGTTGGTGATAGAGAGAAGGTGTGCTGAAAGGCCCAGCTCTATGATCGCGAACACAGTGACAACGCCTGTGTGATCGACAACCAGTCAGTGGCGTAAAACACGGTGAATGGGACGAAACTCACCAAAGATTATTGTTCTAATGAGGGTCAAGGGGAGTTGTCCGGCCATGGCGCACTGCTTCGTCGGAGGATATCAAGAGTGGGGGAAATAACAGAGCACGTCGACGAGAGCAGCGACTACTGCCTCTAAATAAGGTCGTCCGTCACTCGCTTAATAAGTCCAAGACAGGCTTGTGTTGACGGTTGCTGTGCCTTGTCCGCGCTATATCCTGACCTGAAAAAAACAGCTGTATTTGTACGCGATTAATTCATCTGTCAGAAGTGTGGCACGCCCCCATCGAAAAGGAAAAGTGCCGGCACCAATCTGTACCTCCTTTCCGCCGACGGGAGCGCGCCGCGGGTGGGGATTATGCAGTGCAAACGACCAATCATGAATTCGCCTTGTTTGTGGGGGCACGTTGGTGTGGCTTGGTTCTACGGCCGGAACGAGTGCTGGTGATCTATCGCTAATATCAGATCCACCAATCATATGCATATGATGTCTGGTCTGGTGCTCACCACGAAGAACTAAGTACTCGTCAGAAAGCGCAGAATAAAGTTACATTGGAGCGCACGAAGACAACCAATTACGCCACCAAGTATCTGACAGATTGAAACAGCCGGCGTTCACGATAATCCAGAACTAACAAAGACCAAAGGATGTGCGGGAAGTTGACAGTGGAAGCGCCCATTGACGGAGGCGCTGCACACTAAATCAATTCTGGTGCCTTATGCGGTAATTGAGTTAGAATGACAACAGGGGCGACAATCACAGCCATTGTCACCAACGCGCTGTTAACACGTACTCTTGGCATGACTTAGTACGTACCAACTGACCCGCCTTTGTCTTCTTGTGATCGTTTTCTCGGCGAGGGACATCATGGAGCAGATCCTGTGCAAAACGAGGAGTCAATGCAATGCTATCATGATAATCGTCGTCTAACATGAGATAAACTTATATACCTGACTTGCAATATCTTTGAGCAGCCTTCCGAACACCCCGGAATACCAATGAAAAGAGTCGTTATCCTAGGAAGCATGTCACCGATGTCGCGATCGGTGTCCGTCTTGTTGATAATTTTGATAGATGAGAGTCGCCATGCAGGGGACACATGCTGCCGCTCGTAGCTACCCGCGCTCGCGGACAACAATTCGGGCGCACGTACACAAGGGCGTAAGGTTAGTGGCAAGCTGACGCTCCCTGAACCCTACTGAGAGACGCTTGCAACTACTTCGCTGGAGGTCAGAGACATAACAGTCAATAACGGACATTACCAAGCCTGAGAAGTCTCAACACAACTCACCAGGCGTGAGTACTTGAGTCTTGAAGCAAAAATTTGCCATCATAACTATCACGCAATAACTGCCAGTACAGAAGCAGGATGGTATATTGAGAAAAGCGCATAAAAGGCGATAAAGGTACAAGCGACTGCACAAATAATGCATTCAAGTTAGCCGGTGTTCGCCTTAAAACAGATGAACCTTAATTACGTACCTGAGGAACGAACGTGGCTGCATTGAAAGAGAGCTAAATGATAAGAGGTAGAGTAGAACGCCGCCACGGTCACAGTTGCGATAAATACTCGAAGACAACTAAATGATCCATCCAATTCGAGTGAGGAAGGGTATTACAAAATCAACACAGCAAGTACCCAATAGAAGCAAACGCAAGAGAGTAGTCTCTCGCAGGGACGAAAGAATGAAGAAACGAAACCCCTCGGCAACCATCTTGAGACAGCGAATAGTGGGCCCGATCCAGAGCATGACTTGTCGTGGCGACATCGTGAAAGTCGGAGAGGGTAGGCGGCGGGGGGAAAACGGCCACTGAACCCTGCATAAGATACCTGAGGTCAGGTAGACGCAGTTTGAATCTTATCGTACTCCTCCTCCGATATAATAAAGTGTGCGTTACGCTTGCCGTCAATGCTTGGAACAGGTGCCCATATAGCATGCAGGTTGAACCAACCACCAATGCTGGGGGTATCCGACTCGTCCGTGATACGTCCAGGGCCAGTGAGAGCGTCGAGGTTGCCATTAGTTACCGCCGCGAGCATAGATTCTTCGCCTGCATGCTCGAGTGAGCCGTAATCAAGACGAGGATGATACACAGCGAGACTGTGCAGAAGCAGGTGGCAGCCCATGATGAAAACAAGGACTGCCATGAGGATCGTTGTGCAAGCGCGGCCTTTGAGGGACCAAGAGGATGATTGCTCTTCGAAAGTAGGGTGCATGGGTGAAACTGGAAGCTTGATTTCCGAGGGAAGACGGCGGTGGAAAACACGGGGGGCCTTCGGCAGGGAAGGCATAAACTTGGATACACGCTCGCGGAACGTAGGCTGAGGCTGAGCAGCCAGGAAAGCAATTGAGAAGTCTTTCTCGCCGACTGGAGAAGACGGTGTTACGATGATGGCAGGAAGAGCGGCCTTCTCGTCCACAAGAGGAAGCGTAAGATCTATAGGGGGCAACCATTAGAGCAGAGATAGGCTTTCAATTTGAAAACAACGCACCAAGTGGGGCAGGAATCAAAGTGTAATCCAGGCGCTGGGGAAAGCGGTTAAGACGAGGAGGACCTGGAGACGATGGTCAGTTCATCACGCGATGTGCGACGGAAAGGGGGCTCACCTGAACGACGCATGATTGCAAATCTATATGATAAAGCAGGTAGTAAAACAAGCAAGTTAGATGAGGGCTTCTAGGAAGGGTAGTGATGTGCGAAGTGTTTTTGCTAGAATTAGCGGAAATGAGCGTGGGTGAAAGGAGAGTAAGTGCACTGAAGAGTGCGTTGGAAGTCAACAGAGGATGCTGAAAAGCAACGACGGTGCCAGAAGGTCGCTGAGAAAGGCGAGACAGTGGCAAGGATGAGAGGAGAGAGGAAAACAAGAGTCCGTTGGCACAGCCGTCGTCGCCGCCAGGGATGCTGACAAGCGCCTGTCGCCAAGCAAGACACCGTTGGCGCGTTCCACCGGCAACAAACAAAAATTACCATCTCTTGATTCTGACGATGTCCCTCGTCGACTCGGCAGCGTTTACAACCACCTCGAGGACGATCAGGACAGTCACATTGCCTGCAGAGGCATACGTGCTGTCTCTCGCGTCCTTGCCATCGCTGTACGCCGCATCCTCCTCTGCACCGACAAATGCGATCCACCTCTTCGACAAGACCAATCTACGCGCCGTATCAACTCTGCCGGGCCACGATGACGCGGTAACGAGCATGAGAGTGGTCAGCAACTTCTCGGGCTTAGCCCGCGAGGTCCTCGTTTCGTCAGGGAAAGATGCGCTCATCAAGGTCTGGGACGAGCGGACAGGCTCCGCTGCCGTGCAAAGTGAGTTTCCTCTTTTCGTCCTTCTGGTAGTGTATTACGCGGCTGAACTCAAGACGAGCCGTTTGAACAGTGCATGCGCTTTCGTCCGGGAGGAGTCGCCCCTTGCTGTCTTGCGATGTCTCTCCAGACGGGTTAACTGTCGCAGCAGGCACCATTCTAGAGGGGGATGATGCCTCTCTCTTGTATTGGTAAGTTCTCATTACGGTGCCAAATGAAGCTCCTGACACCCGCTCAGGGACCCACGCAATCCGGCGGCCCCACTACGCACGCATACATACACACACTCTGACGATATAACCGCTGTACACTTCCTCAAGTCGCACGGCTCATCGCAAAATATATTATTGTCCGCGTCCACGGACGGTCTGGTCTGCACGTCAAATTCAGACGAAGACGATGAAGACGAAGCTGGGCTGCATGTCGGGAACTGGGGTTGCAGTGTTGCTCAAGCAGGCTGGGTCCGCGGACGTTCGGGAGCCTTTGGTATCTGGAGTTCTAGCGACATGGAAACTTTCGGTCTATGGACCGGCGAGGTACGCTGTTTGAACTAGAACTAGACCGCGAGGTACAGAGGTTGTCTGACATACGTGTATCGCAGCTCGACAAGGTACATGATGTTGACATCCGTCAGCCGTCAATACATCGGCAGGACTTGACATGGGTCACCGACTATCTTATTGGATGTCACAATAACGATGTTATTCCTTCAAACCGCGATAACGACTTAAGCTTATTCTTAGGATCCAACGAGTGAGTCTAAAAGTGGTACTTCTCTTCTCCCGAGTTCGAGCTAAGTTATGTGAACTTTATTAGAGGAGATATCGCTCTCATCACAAGGTCGACATTTTCTGACACTACTACATCCTGGACGATGGAGCGACTTTGGAAGCTCGGCCATGCCGGAGTGGTGAGATCTGTTCTGTGGGACGAACAGGTACGGTGAACGAGCGTGTTTACGTCACACACGGATCTAACGCTTTCCCGGCCTTGTTCTGCAGCATAACATCCTTTTGACCGGCGGCGAGGATGCAAAATTGAATGTATGGCCCTGTCCACCATCATCCTCGGAATCCTCGGACCTCGGGAGTGGTAAACGCGAGAGTGACGCGACGGATATGGACGTGGACGAAGAAGACAGGTCGCCAAACCGGAAGAAGCGACGATCGTAGGTCGCTCCGTGACTATACACGCCCAACTAGCCAGTAAGAGTCTAGCCATCCTTGTACATATTCACGGGTGTGAGGCCAGGCCTCCAAGCACATGATTCAGGTTGTTTTCTGGTTGTCATTCTCCGTCACTGTCTTAGTCAACGGCAACTTAGAATCTCCACTTTTTCACTGAAGATGAGTTCATCAGCTAGGACTTCATGCGGTAATGGTCCGATCCCTGATCCATGTCTTTCTCACTCCTTGTTACCCTTACAGCACATTACGGTATGTGGGTCATCTATGGGTATGTTTTTGATAAGCCAAGATGCTGTCGTTCCGCGCCTGCAGCATATTGGCTTCCTACGCATGCGTACTGTCACGGGCTACTTGATTGGCCAAGTCGCTAAGGGCGTATCAATACGAAATACAACATGCATATAAATGCAGCGCCCTTGACCCTCCATATAAAACACGACCGGTCTCCCCTTTATCTACCTTAGAGCTCTCCCCGATGCCCGAAATTTCTACCCTCACGCTTGTGGTCATTGCTGTACCCGCAGCGGTCATTTTCCTCGCTCGTCAATATCGGTGGCGGCGTAGGGTTCAAGGATGCAAACTACCCCCTGGTCCTAGGGGATGGCCCATCATAGGCAATCTACTCGACTTGCCGTCTGAGCAAGCCTGGGTAAAATTCCGCGACTGGTCAAGAACTTACGGCACGGCGCACTCTCAATTGAATACATCCATCATACTGACTAGTCTACGATAGGTAACTTTATGTTCCTTCAAGCCTTCAACACGCCCATTGTCGTCATTTCATCGCCCGACATCTGCCGTGATCTCATGGAGAAGCGTTCCGCAATATATTCCGATAAGGCGCGGTTCGCTATAGACGAGTTGTAGGCCATACCTGGATTCTCATCAAGTCACCGTGCTAAAGCCATCGTATTCGTCTAGAACTGGATGGGATTTCAACTTAGGAGTCATGCCTTACGGTCAACGCTGGCGCGGCGTTCGCACCTATTTCCACCAGTATTTCAATTCAATCGTAACACCGAACTATCATGCAAAACAAACCGAACAAGTCCACGCATTTTTACGGCGTTGTCTTGATCAAGCGGGAAAGCAACTTGATCCATCATGCGTCCGCCTGTAATGCCGTTTCACTCCTTGTTCGGCAGGGTTCTGTGCACTAACATGCCCTTTCGATCGGTTTTAGAACTTTGGCTGCGACTGTTATTGACCTGGTTTACGGACAAGAAATCGTTAGTATGGACGAAGAATACATGAAGCTAACCGTGGAATCGATCGACGGATTCGTCGAGAGCAAAGCTTTCGGCAAATTCTGGGTCGACTTCATGCCCTTCCTGAAGTATCTGCCGGCTTGGCTGCCTGGTGCCGATGCAGTAAAATATGGTGCCCGTTTCCGACCTGTAACCGAGGAGATGCTCGACCGACCATTCCGTGAAATCCAGAGTGGAGCGGTAAGTACACTTTTGTACAATATAGCGTCATAACGTTGCTAACCGTGGTTTAGAATCAAAACCCCTCCATGCTACGTGACATCCTACTGAAACTCAAAGACGAACGTGACCCAGAGCGCAGGAAGATTCAAGAGGAGTATGCAAAACAGGCTACTGGGATCGCTTACGCAGGTATGTGGTTTACGACTCCATTCCACGGTATAATCTGTCTCATACTGCGGAACAGCTGCTTCTGATACAGTCCGTTTGTTCCTGATACAGAGGTGTAGCACTCACTGATGTGATGGGTCATCTGCAGACGTATTCTCTACTCCAGACCTTCTTCTGCGCGATGGCAATGAGTCCTGAGATTCGCAAGAAGGCTCAAGAAGAGCTTGAATTAGTCGTTGGCCTCGATAGGCTTCCGTCCTATGAAGACCAAGAAGATCTTCCCTATATCCAGGCTGTCTACTTGGAGTGTGTCAGGTGGTTGCCGGTGGTCCCCCTCGGCATTGCTCACCGCCTCATTACCGACGACTATTACAACGGCTATTTCATTCCTGAAGGCACCGTCATTGTCCCCGTACGTTGTCCGTATCAAATATATTCAAGTATTCCCACTGATATTGTCTGTTGATCTTCCGTTCAGAACGTTTGGTATGCATAATTATTACTGTTGCGGACGTGTCCAAACTCACTAGCCTGCCAACAGGCAGATGCTTCGGGATCCTCAGGATTATCCCGATCCAGAAAGGTTCAACCCGGACAGATTTATGAAGGATGATGCACTGGATCCGGACGTGCGCGACCCTTCCATTGTGGCATTTGGGTTTGGACGTAGGTGAGTGACATGATGATCGTAACACATTACGTCCCTAATCTAACACACTGGAAGAATCTGTCCTGGCCGGCACTTTGCAAAGGACAATGCGTTCCTGACGATTGCTACAGCCTTACATGTGTTCGACATTTTACCTTCCCTCGACGAAATGGGCAACGAACTGGACCCTACGCCAAAGATGACTAGCACCGGAGGCTTGTGGTCAGTCCCCGCATCTTATATCAATCTTGTCTAGTACATTGACAGCCAACCGTACCTCTAGTTATCCAGATCGCTTGCACTACATGTTGAAGCCCCGATCCGAAGCGGCCGAGAAGCTTATTCGAACAACTGCGACCGCTATATAATTAATGTTATTGCGACAATGAAAGCCCGTGTAAATGTGACTGATTTTATCGCTAATACTGTGTAGTGCCCCAGACTCGAGAGTGCTATAACGTCGCATGGTTGCTAGGGCTCAGGTCAGCCACAATGTATATGGTCGCTTCCTCGCTCACTCCCTATCAGCTCTCATCGCTGCAGTGTAGTTCGCTTATATCTCGCTGCTTTAAAGCGAAAGAATATGACCGGAAGACGCTGTAGATCCAAAGGTTCAAGTGACTGGCTGCAGTCACTATCTGCTATCCTGACAGATTCCCGCCCAAGCATGTTATCGCGCCCACTTGGCGGCCCTTGGTTCGACTTGTAGTGAAGGAAGATCCATCCCATACCCATATCTGTCGAATCTCCCGGCAGGCTCGGCATATGATACGAGAATACCCAGTTAATGGGATGCTCCATGGACATGAGAACGCACACATCCAAGCCTCAAGCCTCAGGAATTGACCAATCTGAGATATGGCTTGGGCAGGCTGTTCGTGGGAATATACCAAATTTGTAGCAAGATCAACCGGGAGGGATATATACCGAAAATGTCGGAGAAGACGTACTTGGTGGGATGAGATTGTACAGGTATGGCTACATTATGAGTTCCGAAATTGACTGTATCTGATTCTAGATTCACTGATATGTCAGGTTAAACTATTTTACACGGCGATTGACAAGACATTGCACCATTTTGCAGTGCAATGTTCAGTCACAACGTGCTCTTGTATGTCGATTCACTGTCGAACCTCGAAGACAGTGTCAGGTGAAGCATGTAGACATCTTGTTGCTTCAAGAGACTAACTTCACTGCTTCTTTAGTAGCACCACATCGTATACTGAAGTTTTTATTGAGCATGGTAAGTACACGAGGCTGTGAAGAGTTGGCAGTCGATATCGACCGCCGGTGGTAACTTCTGCTCCGAGTCGCAAAAGGTCACAAACACTTCGTGCCACAAAACACCTACTCTCGGAGCCGGGATGTATGTACGATTCCACAGTTCGAGTCAACAATTGACGTCAGTCATAATGCATAACCTTTCGGTGTATTCCGAGTAGAGGAGTTATATCCCGTTAACCCGGTATATCATAGGGCAGTTCTCGGTACGTTTCAGTGAAAACTATAAATTCAACGCTGAATTGTTCTTTTTTCGCTATTTCCCACATCCTTGCTAGCCACTTCCTTACCGAGGTCAATGTCGGTATCTGATGCTTTGAATACGCCCATGGTATCTCCAGCACGTACCCTTGTGGATGGAAGTGCCCCTCAGAAATACAGCGCGGCCAGACGGTACACTCTGCTCATTATCTTCTGCCTGGCGCAGTTTCTTGATGCTATGAATAATGGCACCTTGTTTTCTGCGATCCCGACTCTCGTAGCTGAGCTTGATATGACATCAAACGAATCCACATGGCTCATTTCCGGATTTCAGCTCACGTTCGCGTCTTTCCTTCTCATAGTGAGTGGTAATGCCTCAATGCTGAGTTTTATCGACTAAATTCATTGTCATAGAGTGGAAGGATATCTGACGTGTACAATCCGAGTATGTACACAACATTGATCCTGCCTACGGGCCTGTCTGAAATGCTTCCAGAGCTATCGTTTACTACCGGCATGATGGTGCTCGGACTATTATCCCTAGGAGCCGGTTTTGCTGACAACAAGATCGCGCTGATCGTACTTCGGGCACTTAGTGGTATCGGTATGTTTCTGAGCTGTTTTTCGGTCAATACGATAGGCCTTACGCAAGGATTTAGCCGCTGCTCTAACCATCCCCTCGGCCCTGGCCCTCCTCACGGACGCATTCCCCCAGAAGAAAGAACAAGCTCGTGAGTCCTTGTCGTATATATGGACGAATGCTTTCCTGACCTCGAATGTCGTAGGGGCCATCGGTGCATTCGGAGGATGTGGTGCGGTTGGAAACGGTACGCTTGTAGGAATGAATGGTTCTGAAAACTATCATTAATCATTCGTTACCTGTGTCCCCTTACTCTAGTTCTTGGTTTGATTGTTGGCGCCATCTTTGTCGAGTATGCGACTTGGCCCTGGATCTTCTGGTTCGTTGCTATTGCAGGACTACTCATCTCACTTGCCGGCGCGATTCTCATACCAGGCGGTTTTATGCCTGCGACCCCAGGTATATCGGGCAAGCCAAGGTGGATGAGTCTAGATTTGGGAGGTGTATCCATCCTTACCGGTAAGCTCTTTACCTTTCCTACGTTGTCAAGTTTCAAAAGTGTCGATGTTGAAGTCATGCTCTAATTTAGCTGCTCTAATTTTGTTCATCTTCGCCGTTACTTCTGGGGGTGCGTCGACCGGCTGGCGCACCGCCGGAGTCATCGCTCCTCTCATCATCTCCGTGTTCATGGTGATTGCACTTTTCTACTACGAGACGCGTATCCCTGTTGAGACGGCTTCAGTGTAAGCTCCTCTTTCTACACCTTATTTGGTTTGCCTTTGCTAATAACGTCTTCAATCCTCTAGGCCACCTGGCACATGGTTCCTGCCCAATTTTGGCTCTCTGTTCGGTGTCGCCCTACTGCCGCAACTTTGGTGGACCGCTGACTTTACTATTCTTACTCCTGTTTGGCAGGATGTGTATAAGTGGTCAGCCATCTCGGTTGCACTTCGCATGTACGCCTTTTCCACCGAAGACTTCATATCTGCTGACTGACATGTAGTACTATTTTATGAACATGACAGGATCCCTATAAGTGGAATCTCCCTTATTGTCTCTTTCTCAGGAACACTCTCGCACGTCTTTGCCCCAAAACACATACTCGTATTCTCGCATATGCTATTAATCATTGGCACCACCCTCCTAGCCCTTGCCGACTCCGCGGACAAATACTTCTCTCATATACTGCCAGGGTTTATTTTTGGATCTGCAGGAGCTATGGGCGTGTACACGCATGCCTACATCGCCATCTTTCGCTGTGTGCCCACTTCCATGGCAGGAACAGTGGGCGCTATTTTCAACTGCGCTTTACAACTAGGTGGCGCTGTAGGTATCGCTGCTGTATCATCCATCGAATCCTCTCTCGAGGCGGGACTCCCCAGGAACTCAGAAGGGGTTGTAGCATCTTATAAGAGTCGCGCTGCCGGATTTTGGTTCCTGCTGGCGATTATAGGTATGGAAATGCTGAACGTCTTAGTGTTTTATCGGGTAGAGAAGATCTCGAAGGAGGATGTAGAGTCACAGGGCAAGGTTGGCGAGAAGAAAAGGGTTGATAATTCCTGACCACAAGTAGAGCCTATCAACTGGCCGCGTTTACTTCAAGCCACTATAGACAATCAAACTTAGCTGCAAACCGTTGGTACCTTCATCTTGGCGTAGTGAGTTGTGCACAGGTGAGCAGATTGTTAGGCAAGCTCCACTGGTGGCCTACTTTAGCTAACGGTACTATGCTTTCTGGGGATGAGCTATGCAAAAGTCGAGTTTCTGACTCGTACTACTATTCCCGTCCTCCCTCTCATCTTATCCTTATAAATTTTGCACCAAAAGATGCGCACTCATGTGCTCTACAACATATATTATTTTTGAACGTGTCGGATCATCTTAGAGGCAAGAGTTTGGGGAGTTCGTAAAAACGAGCGTTTCCGAACTCCCCAGAAAGCATAGTATGCGTTTACGGAGGCGTTAATTCTGCTTTGTCACCGGCCCCCATCGTCCAAGCTGCTCGTCTCCTCATAAAATCGCTGGTTTAATGCCAGTATCTATCTTGATACAATCCATGAAGTAGGGGCAAAACCTGTCATCATCGCGATCATTCCGAGCCCGAGAATGAATATTTTCTTCTCAACTTTTTTCAGCCTGGTGTTTCTAGCCGAGTCCCCGTGAATGCTCACGTACATGATTATGTGAGGTCAGCAACATACTAGCACGGTACTGTCGCCAGTGCTATTTATTTCCGCTTTGAGATATCTTACCTCTGACCAGTGAAGTGTACACCTGTGACCTTTAGGATACTCTGTAAGCGGCTGATACAGCCAGATTTGGGACTGTATCTCCGCCCTGCCGTCGACTTCGCATCACATTGTTAAGGTTGCGAAGTCTATACCTACGGTCTGGGAAAGCTGCGTACTTAAACTGCATGTACGGCCCAGGGATGTTCTGACCTCCAGAGTCGTCTACATCCATCGCAAGCCGAGAGCAAGTATCGCTGTGCTAACTCTTCCCCGGGCCCACTACCTCAGACTTGCCTCCGTACGTAGTGGGACGCTAACGATGCCGCTTTCTTCATTCGAACTCCAAGTTGTTGTCATCACCATCGCAGCTCTCCTCTGTGCTCTCACGTGCCGATGGATGCGCCGACTCCAAGAGCGTACACCGCCAGGACCTCGCGGATGGCCCCTCATAGGCAATATGTTGGAATTTCCGACTCAATATCCATGGATAGTCTTTCGAGAGTGGTCCAAGACCTACGGTACGAATGCTCATTGACTTATAATCGTTTTCAGATGAGATGCTCAGGGGCTCGAATCACACACTGGCAGGGAATATGATATTTCTTCGACTGCTGAACACCCGAATGCTCGTTATATCCTCCGCGGATATAGCCTTGGAGCTCATGGAGAAGCGAGCATCAATCTATTCCGATAAACCAATATTTCCTATGGATGCACTGTAAGCGTTAGGTTTCTTCCTACTGCCATGCATATTACACTGGCATTCACCAATGCATCCTATTCCCGCAGGCTAGGATGGGATCGTAATCTTGGACTCATGCCTTATGGTCATCGCTGGCGCAGCATTCGTGCTCACTTCCACCAATACTTCAATAACGTCACAACAAGGAACTATCACGATGCACAAACCACTGGAATCCACGGATTTCTACAGCGCAGTATAGATCAAGGAGGAAAACAAGTCGATGTATCGAATATCCAATTGTCAGTACTTCTATGTTCAGATGAAACTCTGCTCCGATTCACCATGGCCTCCCAAACTTCGCAGAACATTGGCGACTATCATTCTGGACATTGTCTATGGCCATGAGGTCCGCAGTATGGACGATCACTACTTGAAGCTGATCAACAAAGCCTCATCCTACTTCGTCGAGGGGAAGGCTCTGGGTAGATTCTGGGTCGATTTCATTCCTCTACTCAGATATGTACCCCCATGGGTGCCTGGAGTTGCCGCCGCCAAGTATGGTGCAAAAGCCCGCCCCGTAGTCGAGGAGATGTTCGACAAGCCTTTACGAGATCTGCGTTCGAACTTGAATGGGGTTAGTCTAAGGGATTGCGAACTTAGCTCGATCCACAACTCTTGACACCAAGCGCAGAATCAAAAACCATCTATGGCCCGAGATCTTCTGGAGAAACTTCAGCGGGAACCGGACCCGCGCCGAAGAGAAAGCCTATACGAGCACATTAAAGATGCTACAGGACTTGCATACATTGGCAAGTACTCTTGTTTGGAACTTACTAGAATACCATCAAGCTCATATTGTTCCCCATCGCAGTCGGCGCAGACACGGTACGCCCTTCTTCCGATTCATCAGTAAGTACTTCACTCATATCGAATAAATTGATGTACCTCTGCAGACACTGTCTCTTCTTCAAACATTCTTCTGTACCATGGCAATGAACCCCACTATTCAGAAGAAAGCTCAAGAAGAACTTGAGATGGTTGTGGGCCCAGAAAGACTTCCGACGTTCGAAGACTACAAAGACTTGCCGTATATCCGAGCTATCATCTTGGAATGTACGAGATGGCTTCCAGTATTACCTCTTGGGCTCGCTCATAGAGTGACGGTCGACGATCACTACGGCGGGTACCTCATTCCCAAAGGAACCGTCATTGTCCCTGTACGCTGTTAATTTATTGCTTGATTCGACCCTGACTGCCTTTGTAATGGAACGATCTCATCTGCACAGAATGTTTGGTGAGTGTCACTCGTATACCTGCCATACTACCCACACTCACGCGAAAGATACGATCATGAATAGGCACATGCTTCGTGATCCTCAGGACTATCCGGACCCTGAGAAATACAATCCAGACAGATTTATCAAGGACGGTAACATCAACCACGAGGTCCGTGACCCAACAGATTTGGCTTTCGGATTTGGACGTCGGTAAGACTCATAGATCCCTGTGATGCTGTCGGTCGACCATATCCCGTTTTCACAGGATTTGTCCTGGTCGACATTTCGCACAAGATAACGCCTTCCTAACCATAGCATCAGTACTTCACGTCTTTGACATCGTGCCCTCCCTGGATGAGAATGGTAATGAACTGGACCCCACACCCCATATGACTACAGGAGTCTTGTCGTCAGTTTATTCGGCTTGTTTTTTTGAGTCGCTTTGTGTACTGACCGGTACATTCCTAGGTATCCCGAACGCGTCAATTGCATGCTCAAACCAAGATCAGAAGTAGCAGAGAGACTGGTGCGTGAGACTGCATCTGCTACGTGAACCAGAAACTAGTTTGTGCTCGCTCTTTTCCAAGAATCGCTCCTTGTTAGCGATTAAGCAAGGCTATATGTACATACGTCGAATGTCTTCCGCGTTCACATACGGAATACGCCATAGCCCTTTCCGTCACCATCCCAAGTAGTCGCACTCCTTCCGCTCTTGCCTGATCCTTGCCGTTCACGAGCAGCGAGTGCCAGAGCAAGACCAACGGTATCTCGCGTGTCAACGGGCTTAACAATACCATCGTCCCACAGACGAGCAGTTGCATACAATGCAGTCGACTGTTCCTCAATCTCCTCCTTGAGGGAAGAATGCTTGCTCTTGTCTCTGAATCGTGAAGACAATCATGAGCCAACCTAACACGATCCTGGATTTAGGCGATACGCACTTTGACACAGTTGCCATGACTTGAGAAAGTTGGCCAGGGCCCATGACGGAAACTTTGGCGTTCTGTAGAAGTTGTCGCAGTCAGCAATGGGATACTGTTCCGTTTCAGTATCACTCACAGGCCACATCCACAAGAAGCGCGGAGAATACTGTTGGATAAAGATGGTCAGGTCACGGAATCCTAATCATGAGCGCCCCCAAGTACGTACAGCTCTACCGCACATTCCTACACGATTCATCGCATAAGCCAGCGCACACAGGCATTATGTAATTCATCACACTCACCGTAGTTTCCAGCACCATAGCTTCCACCGACTATGACGGTCAGCTTGGGCACATCAGCGCACGCGACGGCCCGAACCATCTTTGCTCCGTCCTTGGCGATGCCGCCCTTTTCAGCCTTGGACCCAACCATGTAACCCGTAACGTTCACAAGGAAGAGAAGCGGTATTTGGCGTTGCGAGCAAAGCTCAATGAAGTGGGTTGCTTTTATCGCAGACTGCGAGAACAGGATGCCGTTGTTGCCCACTATGCCAACAGGATACCCATGGATGTTGGCGAATCCCTGATGCGTTCGACAAATTAGTAAGAATAACAAATCTGTGTCAGACTGCAGTGAACTGACCGTGACGACGGTAGTACCGTATTCTTTCTTGAACTCACGAAAGCGGCTACCGTCGACTATTCGTGCAATGACATCACGCATGTCAAAGGCTTGTCGAAGATCGGTACCCACTATGCCGTGGAGCTCGTGAGCGGGATAGATTGGGTCTTCGGGAGTCACAGGCGGCTTAGAAAGGTAAATCAATGAAGAAGATATCATGACGAGATTCGACTTACAGGAACTTCACGACTGCCAGCCTTGCCCAGGTCATTGATGATACCTCTCGCAATTGCAATTGCATGTTCATCGTCGCGCGCCAGATGGTCCGTAACACCACTTTCTGACGAATGCATCAACCCACCTCCAAGAGTCTCTTCGTCGACTTCCTCGCCTGTTGCAGCCTTCACTAGTGGTGGACCGGCTAAGAAAATTCGCCCTTGCTCTCGTACAATGATGTTTTCATCGGCCATGGCAGGTACATATGCACCGCCTAGGCCGCTCGTAAGCTTCTATCCCACACCAAAGACACGGATACTTACCTGCAACAGAAATACCATGCACTATGGCTATTTGTGGTATGCCGAGAGCCGACATTTGTGCCTATTGTGACAACAGCATTGTAAGTATAGCCATAGCCCCCTAAAAGCCGCGATGTAACAGACCATGTTATAAAATATCCTTCCGAAGTGCTCTTTGTCCGGAAAGACCTGGATAATGCGGTTCAGCGAGGAGAAGCGTATGTTGTAAGAGAGCATACGTTGGCTTGATGCGGTAGGGCAGCACCACCAGACTCAACTGAGATTATGACATGATTATTCAGTGAGTAATAGATAGAAGTGTCTCATGCACTCACCGACATAGACGCATGGTAGGCCGTGCTCTCGGGCAATCTCTTGCGCGCGAAGATGTTTCTTCACCTAAAAGTCTAGACAGATGAGGGACGGCGTTTATACGCTGGAGTTGACACAAACTGACAGTGAGGGGATAATATGAACCACCTTTGACGGTAGCGTCGTTGACTACTATCACACATTCTCGTCCAGATATTCTTCCTATGCCAGTTATGACACCCGCCCCAGGCACGTCGTCAGTGTAGACGTCGTGTGCAGCTAGCTGTGACAATTCGAGAAAGGGTGTATGGGGGTCGAGTAGTAGCGAGAGCCTGATTCCACATACGTCTCAGGTATGAGCGCGTCAAAAACAGCCTGAATGAGTGGCCCACCTTTCGCGAGGTAGCTTCTTCCCCTTACTGATCATTCTCTGTGCTGCTTTCTCGCCTCCTCCAAGGCGAGCTTTGGAGACCTTTGCCTCATAATCAGCTACAGCTGCATCCATTGCTTCAGCCTTTGCACGAAATTCCGGGGAGCTGGTTGACAACAAAGACGGCAGTACCGAAGCATGATACCCGCGACTAAGTCCCCGTCCCATTAACGTTGCACTGGCAAAGCCATGTCGTATTGACCGTTGAGCTACCGCACGCATTTCGTAGCGAGACAGAGGAGGCTTAGTGAGCGCACAGTGGTGGTGGTTGGGAGCAAGTCGCGTCAACGCCGGCGACGGTGTCTTCAACGTCCCTGCTGACTTGTCCCGGATCTCGAAAGCATTCACGAGTGTGGGGAAGGTCCGATCAATTCTGAGATCATGCGTGACCTTTCGTAACGTGCGCCTGATGTGACATATTGATGCGCCTACTGCTCACGTCACACTTGTAAGCGTCTGGAAGGTGCAACGTTAGTACTAGATCGTGCCTCGAGCTCTTCGGTGCTTGCTCTTACTCAATTTCGTCACTCACCAGTACTACTCGCAAACACATATAAATGAGTGGACTTGCGGACGAGCTACTCGCAGATTTGGACGGCCTTTCAGAGGGAGAGGAAGATTACCAGGAAGAGCCGGAGCAAGGTCAAGCGGGACCCAGTACGAGCAATGGCACAAGCAATGGCACAAAGCGAAAGGCCCCAGGAGACGAGGACGACGACATGTCAGAAGGGGAAGACGAAGCTGGAGCAGGAGAGGATGGCAAAGGTGAAGTTGGGCTGGTGTTGGAAGGAGGTGTAAAACCGGCGGAGGAACTAGATGCAGAAGAGGTCCAGCGGATGGAGTTGGGCAATGTCGAGGATGTTCGGAAGGTCGCAAAGCTCTATGGTAGCAAACGTATGAATGATACTCTCAAGGTAATTTTCTAGTGCGTCGTGCAATTCGAATATGCTCAATGCTCCGATGCAGGAAATAGACAAGTACCAGGCGAATCCCAGCACGCCTGAGCAAATGTCGCTCCCAACCCATGCCAACCCGGAATATCAGCTTATTGTGCAAGCGAACAATCTTTCGGTTGATGTAGACAATGAAATCCTCGTTGTGCACAAGTTCATCCGAGACCACTACGCCGCGAAGTTTCCGGAGCTAGAACAACTCGTCCAAGATCCACAGATGTATATACGCGCTGTGCGAGCATTAGCAAACTCAGAGGTGCGTAACAGTTCAAGGGCATAGGATTCATCTTAACTAACAGTCTTATTTGCGTAGGACCCCACCAAAGTCAATCTGAACGCATTCCTCCCATCCGCGATCGTGATGAGTGTCATGATCACAGCGACCACGACCACGGGCCAGCCTCTGCCAGACAGCGAATGGCAGGCTGTAGAACGTGCATGTGACTTGGCAGAAAACCTGGAAGAGGCTCGTAAAAAGGCCAGTGTCCTTATGCTAGGCCTATTCTTGTTTATTGACTCGGTACTGGTTAGATATTCATGTACGTTAGCTCACGAATGAACATTCTCGCACCAAACCTATCAGCCATTGTTGGTACTACTACAGCGGCAAAGCTATTGGGTGTCGCAGGAGGTTTAAGCGGCATAGCTAAAATGCCAGCATGCAATGTTCATGTACGTCTTCGTGTCCAAATTTTGATAGTTGTATATTGGCTGATGCCCTCGTTGTATAGTTGCTTGGAGCACAAAAGAAGATTGCTGCAGGTTTCTCGTCCGTGACCCAACGACGTCACACCGGATTCGTCTTCCAGTCAGAGCTGGTGCAGAGCACGCCGCCAGAATACCGTATGAAGGTTCAGAGAACCGTTGGCGCAAAGTGCGCCCTTGCAGCAAGAATGGACCTTGAAAGACATAGAAGAGACGGTAAGTCTTCTGCCGCTGCTTTGATTAGTGTTGATCGTGTCTAACGATCACGATAGGCTCCTATGGCGAGGATTTGCGTGAGAAAATAGAGAAGCATATCGACAGACTCGCCGCTCCCCCGCCAAGCAAGATAACGAAGGCTTTACCTATACCAAATGACGGCCCGAAGAAGCGCAGAGGAGGCAAACGGTAAGCTCCAGTTCAATACCCAGCGGACCTACGTATCAATGACTATGATGATTGCAGTGCTCGCAAAGCTAAAGAAGCTTATGCACAGACCGAACTCCGTAAGCTGCAAAACCGTATGGTATTCGGCGAGGCAGAGGAGGAAGTCGGTGCCTTCGATCAGACCAAGGGATTGGGTATGATGGGCTCAGGCAAGATCCGAGCAGGAATGGGGGAGGCCAAGAGTCGTGGTACGTCCTCTTGCCTATCTCCCACGCAACTTACGCAGCCTCAACGCTTTTGTATACTTATAGCGAAATTGTCGAAGGCCAACAAGCTACGCACAGCCGCGCTCACGCAAGCTGCCCGATCGAGTTTGGGCGGTTCTTCACAGGCCGCTGGTACGGCGACATCGCTGACAGTAACACCCGTTCAAGGGTTCGAACTTACCAACAGAGCGGCATTGGCACAGAAGGCCAAGGAAGCGAACGAGAAATGGTTTGCTGGTGGCACCTTCTCATTTGTTGGACAGAAGGGAGCATGATGGAAGTTAATGTTTTGGTACGGTCTGCTCGTGTATGTATCTTCACTCACCTTTATTATCCTACCAACAAATCTTGAAACATGTTCACTGCGTCATATGTGCTCTTATCAGCGAAAATCATGCACTCTCGCTTTGATTAGATTGTGACATCTGTAAGATGGGACTTTGACTCGTCGTCGAGGTCCATTAGAAGCATGGGCAAGGTCTGTCCGATCATGATTGAATATTGAGAGCTGGAAAACGCTGACAGATCTGGGTTTTAAGTGGCCGGGTGTTGCGTGCGCCGCCTCGACAGGCTGTGGAATTTACACAAGAGTCAATTAGACTTATGTTGACCGGTGGTGGCCGTATCCTTTTCGGTCAATGGCATCCCCCCATAAGGGTCGCATCTCAACACACCGGTCAAGTGCCTTCTCTGCCCATCTATCTAAGTATTTGCGACTGTGAACAAACCTTAGATGTCATGGCCACACGGAACAAATAACAACGCAGGTAGAAATAGGGCGAAGACAACGTCTGTCGTCGCGAGGTTACTCCCCGCTTGGTTGATTCCATGGCCGTTCATGATTCAGTCCTCGCTGTGTTGCAACATGGAAGCACCGTTTATGTGAGTCTGTCTTCGCTTCATGCGGTAACTTCAAATGCATTCTAACTTCGAACTGCCCTGCTAGCCTATCCATAGTAAGAGAATGTCGTTTTCGAAAGTGCTCCTTCTCACTGAATGTACCATAGTGGCCAGTATATCACTGATCGTGAGCAATACCCTTAAACTCAGGATCTGTCACAGTTGTACTAAATTGGTCCTTACAGGTATTTGATTGGCTGCTCCTTTTCTCTGACGAGGTCCAATACGTCTGGCACAAACGATGGCATTTTGTCGACTACCTGTACTTGATCAGCCGGTACCTACCGTTTCTCGACACGGTGCTAATCTTCGTCAGTGCGTACACCACCATGAGCGAGATAATGTAATTCTCATTGAGGTTATCCTGAACAGAATGTTTCTCCCCCAAAGTTCAGCCCAATGTGAGTTACTTTGGTTGAACTGGAACAGTAAAACCGATGCTGAAGAGTCCGGTATTTAGGGCTGCCATGCTCTTGAAGCCATAGGTGGACGTGAGGATTCACTCGCAATCTGCCAATGAAGTATGGTTTAAACTCATGTTTTGTACCAGTGTCGCTCGCTTTTGGTCTTCTGGTCAGTGAACGTAAGTTTGTGAAGGACTTCAGCGGGAGGGTACTTGGTTGCGAATTTACACCGTCTAGTCATCCTAGTATGGCGGACATACGCAATATGGGACAAGTCCACGAAGATTCTACGCGCGCTGCTGGCGCTTTGGCTGGTAGGTGCAGGCCATTCGTATGGAGATGCAGACCGCTGAGCGGTCGTCCTTGCCCACATTCAGGCACTTCTCATCTCCACTGTGTACTGCGTGATAGCCGACATCAAGTCGACCCACTGTAAGCTATCCAACAGTCTTTTAAATCTGCCATGCGGGCTAATCAAGCTCATTTCGACAGATACGCCCCCGCCGCTGTCCAATCTCCCGTCCTGTAACCTCCTCAGCGGTGACAGGGTCCTTCACGTTCAATTCATCTGTCTGTTGTCCTTCGAACTCGGTGAGCTCGGATAACGTTCACAGGATGGTAAATTGTCCACTTACCGTACTTGACTGGATGTCTAGTAATAATCATCCTAACAGCCGTCAGAGCCGTAGAACAATGTACGTTCTGTGCTGTTGATTAGAAACGGCCTCTCAACTGATAATTTTATAGCGCATAGCTTCTCCAATGGCCAGGTTACACGCGCGGTGTATCGAGACAGTCAGTACTTTCCCCACAATCAAGGCTCATGGACTTGATACGACATCTTAAACACAGGCATACTATTTTTCATATGTCTCTTTGGTAAGCTTTTGGAACTTTTCTAAAAATAGGACAGAGAGCTAACTCCTTTTCTGCACATTTCTGGTCGCCGTACGAATGATGGATATCGATGCACAGTGTTTTCCGCTGCGACAGTTTGGATTCCAAGACACGGCGTCGTAAGTCCCATATTTCCTGCCGGGCCTGCCAGGTTAACTCACTCACCGGTAACCGCTTGCACTAAAAGTTGAAGTATGATGACTCGTTGGCACAGTAAGCACTCAGGATTGGTTGAAGCCCATGCGGATATACACTAACGTCATACCGACAGGCTTACCAGAAACGTACACAGTATTCTTTGCTGTCGTACGGTACTACACCTACGCCAAGAGGCGAGGAACGAGGTGGAGATTCTTTGAGTTGTTGCGTGCCTCACCGGTGATAGCATTTAAGAAATGCAGCGGCAAGCGTCCGAACCCCCACAGTGCAAAACAATTCTATATTGTAAATCCTGTCGATGCGATGCGTAGATGATGGAACCAAAAGGCTAATGTTACAGTGGTGATGGTACGAAACTATGAGTGTACTAGCAAACGTGCATAAGATACTAAACGACGCGAAGAGCAATAGAGTGGGACGTTGTTTAAAGCGTCGTCAAGCATTACGCTGACGGCGGGTGCGCAGTCGCTACTGTCTCGCCGGTCGCGGAGCTCTGAGTGACGTCGATGAAGCCGGACTTTTTCGGGTTGGAAAGTTCACTACGCTTTGAGCGGTAGTCCCGGATGGCTGACCGGATAGCGTCTTCGGCCAACACTGAATAAAGGGGTTAGCGTCGCACGGGGTTGGTCAGGTGTGAAAACTCACTTGAGCAATGCAGTTTGACAGGTGGCAGGCAGAGTTCCTTTGCAATCTCTGTGTTCTTAATCTTCTCTGCATCCTCCAACGATAAGCCCTTCACACGCTCAGTCATGTATGAGCTGGAAGCAATGGCACTTCCGCATCCGAACGTCTTGAACTTTACGTCTGAGATAATGCCGTTCTCATCGACGCGAATTTGGAGCTTCATAACGTCTCCGCAGCTGGGCACGAGAAAGGAAGGACGTTAGCGTTGCGCTGGCGGGTGGGCCCGAGTCGCGAGGGGTACTCACGCAGGTGCGCCGACGAGGCCAGTGCCAACGTCAGGGGCATTCTTGGGCAGAGAGCCAACCTGTTCAAAGAGCAAGAGTCAGTTATCAGATAACTTGTGTGTAGAGAATGGGGCCCAAGGCCTAGGTCTGGCGCGTACATTTCTAGGCTTTTCGTAGTGTGAGATCACTTTCTCGTGATAGCCACGGGCGAGAGCTGGCCTAACGGCGCTGATTGTAGCGCGAGGAGCAGCGGTGAGAGCAGTGCGAGTGATTGCTGAGCGGAACATGGTGGACGACGAGAAAGATGGTGGTGAGGGTGCAAGTGCGGAAAGCCGACGAGTGAAAAGAGCGCGTGGGAGCCCCTGCGTAATCTGGCCGGCTCGGAGTTCCAATGAGTCACGTGTACATTAGTTATCTGATAAAGTAGGGACGCTTGCTTACATAAGCACTCTGCACGTGCCTGAACACTGCGTCATTCGAGATTGATGGCGTTTCCTGTTTTGGACCTGGTTGCTGCTGGTAGGCCAGTCACCGCAGAACACGCTCTGTACGCCATCGCAGCACTTGGCCACCCATCTCTTTCTTCTACCGCCATCAAGGCCACTTCAACTCTGGCTAGCATTAATATCTTTTGTCTCTTTTGGATTTAAAGCAGACAGCAAACATGGCCGAGTCTGTACCAAACTCACGGCCACCTTCGCCCTCTAAACAAGATTCGGGAAACGGTGGCTTTGGCTACTTCTCCGTCCCATTCGAGCGATTCGTCAAAGACGAGTTGTCTGACTTTGCTAGCGGGTTTACTCTACTAGGTGCGTTGTTTCATCTTTTTTGTGTTCCCTTTATTGACACTAGGCTGCTAGACACTATGGAAACATACTGGGACTCGAGACTCGACCTTCTTCAGCGGAGTCTGGCCAAGCATAGCGACAAATTGAAGATGAAGGCAGATCAAGCTTTCCAGGACATGATCAAGCGGAGACAATTGAGGTCTCCCTCTGGAGAGAACATTTCAGAGAACCTGGACCGCGAGTTGCAGAAGTTCAGGCTCAAGGTGCGCACAACTGATCGTCGTATGCCGACGCTCCCTCATCCTCAAAAATAGGTTTCACAACGTCTCACAAACTTGTCTGCCACTTGGCACTCAGCCAAAACTGTTCGGACGCGTGAAAAGATCACTTTCTTTTTTGGCGTCATGTCACTTCTCTCGTCAGCTCTCATGTTTGGCATCTGGCCACAGTACGTTATTCGCAGACCTCAGCGCGCTCATAGTTAATGACCCCCATCCAGATACATACATATAGCCTATACACTTCAAACGGTATACCTCCTCCCCGTCCGCTTCTACTCTTACAAGAAACGCGCGTGGCATTATTTCCTCTTCGATCTATGCTACTACTGCACCATCCTTAATTTGGTCTTTCTTTGGATCACCCCCGCAAACCCGGCTATGTGGGTTGCATGCTACTGTCTATCTCATGGCTCCTTGGCCAGCGCGGTTATCACCTGGCGAAACAGCCTTGTATTCCATGACTTCGACAAAGTCACCTCCCTATTCATACACGTCTATCCCCCACTGGTGTTCACTGTCATTCGGTGAGTCTGCGCACATGCCCTCCTAGACATGTCTGGGCGCGCACACTCCTATGTGCGCGATATGAACGAGGTTCTGACGCTGCATACTCGTCATAGGCACTACTACCCCAATGCTGAGGCGCGCTTCCCCGCATTGAAAGAGGTCCCCCACCTTAATCCCTGGCGCGCGCTCCTTCTAAGCGGCATAATATGTATGTGAACCGTTTACATGCAAAGACTTTCTGCTGAGCAGCTCTCGTCGGTAGATCTCATCTGGCAGCTACTGTACTGGAAGTTCGTCCTCATCAACCGTCGCAAGAAGATCGAATCTGGCCAGCGCACAACATCATTCTCCTTCCTCCTGAATGACAAACGCGGCGTAATTGGACGCACGCTGTCTTCCGTTCCTCCTGCATACCGCGAAGCATCGTTTATGGCCGGTCAGCTCGCGTACTCAATTATCACGGAGCTGCCTGCAGTGTTCTTGCTTTACGACAGCCCATTCTGGAGTGCCATTTTCCTTCTGTTCATCTTCTCCGTTAGCGTATGGAATGGTGGAGGCTTCTACATCGAAGTCTTTGGTCGCAAGTGAGTACTTGTTGGCACGTCAACTCACCGTTACTCATCGCGCATTCGCAGGTTCGAGCGCGAACTGGAAGCACTCCGCAAGGAACTGGCTGAGGCAAGTGCTCGCACAAGTCCTACGTTGTCCGCACAGCTGGACGCCGAAGATGACTTATCTACCGTGGCTGGCTCACCTGCTTTGTCGATGAAGTCTCTCGGCAAGTCACCTCAAGTGAGCAATGTCGAACTACCGCTGGACACTATCCCCAGTGCACACGGTGATGGTGGCGACGAAAGCAGGAAAGAACGATAGATCTCCTGCCGACTGTCGTATCATTATTGGGCATACCTTCAACTCCACGTCTTTCACCCTTCACAGCTTTACCCGTTAACATGTGTTTCCACGTCCCTTTGTCATACTTTCTGTTTTGTTCATATGATACCTATCCTTCTATCTTATTCATGCCTTCTACATTTCGATTCCCTTCATGCAACATCACTACGCTTATTCAACTTTCTACATAGATAATTTCTTCTCAGTTATCTCTCCCTCCTTCATCGGTTCGATGGTGATAATACTTGCAAGGGAGCTTTCTCAAACCCACTTTTGATGTAATGTGTACTTGTGACGACCCCTTACGACTTTACCGCTATTCATATGTGCATGTGTCCGTAGCGTCTTCCGTCATGTTTCGGCCCTATCTTCGTGCATACGCAACTATTTCAAAGTACTATAACGATGTAGATCTAAGGCAATGAGCTCCAAAAGTGACTGTAGACGACGATTCCCGCCACCGAGTTCAGGCGACATTACTTAGTGGTGACGATGTCGATAGTTTTGAGTGGTCTAGAAGCATACAGATTGAATTAATTTGCAGAGTAAGTACAGCACTACATAAGGTCATGTACAAACGAAGCAACTATCTGAACACAAAGTCAATATTTAGTGTTTAGCCCAGAAGGCTGTGTCTGAGTTGACCGTGAATTGCTTCCGTAACTGGAGTACTTATACCGGAGAAGGCATTTTCATCATCTGTGTAGGCGATGCCTGAGGTGTATCACAAGCAGTTAGTGATGACTCGGATATGCGCAGATGAATTTATATCGGAAGTTGACTCGCCTCTGTCTCAGAACTTGCCATGTCCGGAGGCAAGGTGAATGCCCCCGACGCCAACCCTTCAGTCACGCTTGTGTTTCCTGGGCCAAGGGCGGTGTTTCTGTAAGAGCAGTCATCCTCTGGGATGGATGGCATAGGAAATTCAAGCTGTATGTCCGACGGCGGATCCGTGATAGACTCGGATGTCGTTTCCGACGATACAGCCACAGAAACCCCCACCGAGTTCTCTCGTAAGGGGCCCTACACAAAGAGGCTCATTTGATGCACGAACGCGATTAATAGAGATACCACTTACATCAGTTGTGGGCAGTATGGGCAACGTCTCGCGGTATGTAGTGTCAGCGTCATTATTGACGCGGCTCTGGGAGCTGCCACGGAAATCCGAGTTTCCAGGGTTAGGAAAATGCTCGTTTGCCTCCAAGCGCATTGGACGTAAACCCAGCTCCGACAGTGGAAATGCATTGAGCATTGCGACCCGCAGTGAGCTCACGGAGATATCACGACCATAAAGTCCGCGACCGTGAGCCAGTATTTCGGGCAACGCGTCGGTTTGACGAAGGTAAACTAGACAGTGGCTGAGCTTAACGATAGCAGGCGATATGCTGCGCAGTGAAATTTGGCGACGAGCGACGGCGCTTTGAAGCTGCCGTTTCGAGAGGCGTTGTATCCACGAGGTAGGCCGATTCGCACCACGACGTGTGTATCGCTGGTTATGCTCCAGAACATCGCTGAGGCCGAGGAGCATCTTGCAGCACTGATCCGCTAAAGGGGAACTTTGAAGAAGTTCAGCCGTCCGGCAGACCGCAGTGAGTGCAGTAGCTGCTGAGAGAAGAATGAGTTCAAGGCAGTCAAGGCGAAATTGGTAGTTGATGAGATGGAACGGATGTAGAAGGTTCTGCATTTCGAGGGCAAACACGAATGTTTGAGAAATCTCTGCATAAGGATTCGTTATCGACACAAAATGACTAGTATCCTGCAGAATGCAGACGCACCTTCGCGAGAGAAAGGGTACTGAAACCGTGTGCTGCACTCAAAAAGGCATTGGGTTGGCAGGCGAACCCAACCTTGCGCTGTTTTAATCTGGCCCGAAGTCTGTCGGCTGCGAATTGAAATGATGCCCCGTGTATAGCGCTGCATGAAGTCGCTCTCTACGGTTGCACCGTTCAGGACGATGCACTGCCTTAGCATAACAAGGAGCACCAGATTAGTCGACCCGCCGATTAAACCCCTCGAGTACTGGCCTGGCAATAGAAAGGCATCTCGTAAATGAACTTGGAAGCGGGCAACGAAGGCAAGGTTAATCCTCTTGATGTGAGTGTTATTCAAGGGGTGTGTTTCAACGGCTATGTGGTCCGCCAGCATGCTCGCCTGTGTACCCAAAGCTTGGGCTGCCCATGACACGATGCACCTCGATCGTTGTTCTCGAGTCAGATCTTGCAGACAAACGTCCAGCTTCGGGCGGTCGTCCCTTTCAACAATGTGTGGAGACCAGATCAGGACATCCGCGTCGACCGACACCGGGCGGCTCCGCATCAAGAGGCGGGCGTCCCTAGCCAACCAGCTGTGCTCGTTTCTCCCGAATGTTAGAAGAACTTTGGCGAGCTGGGGCAACGGTTTAGACGCGAAATGCACAACAACCTTGACAACACGCCGCTGCATCAACTTTGCCCGAGACCCAACGGGCGCCTTCAGCAGGATCCAGTCAGCGAAGAAGAAATAGATGTTGATGAAGAGTAAGGAAAGAGCGAAAACTATGGTCGTAACACAAGTCAGTGTTATCCCAAGTATCAGGGAGCAAGTGCGAATCATCAAGTCTGCCAGTGCACTTCTGTAAGGGCAATGACTGAAGATGACGGGGAGGATTGCGAACGCGGAGTATATGGCCAGAGCAGAACCCACGAATACGATGAACGCCGTATAGACAGGTTTATTGAGACTTTCGAGAAGATCGCATAGACCGGTCAGGAAGAGAATGAGTGCCACTTGCAATAAAACGGGGAGTATTGAAACGATCTGAGGAACTCCCCACTTGATTAGGCCTTGATAACGTAGCTGCCTCAGTCGAACGCGGTCGCGCACGGTAAGGTATCCGGGCACTCGATACTCCCGAAGCCATTGCAGAACCACAATGGCAAGAAGAGAAGTTACAAGACCAAGTCCGAGACTGAGGAACCAGAGGATGTTAATGAGAATCTGAACGTTCGTTGGTCCTGATGAAGGAGGGACCGTCAGCGAGGGACTGGGCTGTGCAGTTGAATTTATGAAGCCCGGAGAGACCGACAGCGAGGCTAGTTGACCGGAGATCTGCGCAAGTAGTTGGACTTGTAGGAACGGATCTGGACCAGCTGGTTGAAGCCAAGGGTAAGATGCTACCACGAAGCCTGTGACAACACTGGAAAATAGACCTGCCTGAAGGATCGCACGAAGCGAATGTCAACGAATGTATTTCTAATAGTTAACATTAAACGCACGAAGACCAAGAGGTTGCTTAAATCATCTTTCCAGTTCAATATCATCTGCTCATCGTGCTTGGTCATAGCGTCGAGTATGAAAGTCCACTCTGGAGTGGTATCTGGCTGTAACTTTATGTGAATAACACCGCGTATTAATCATAAACAAATACTGACACGTTGGCTATCCGTTCTACTCTGCGAGTTTGTATTGGGAAGGTCCTAAAGTACGCATTAAAATCCGGGGAACGATGCAGGCATGTTTGCAGTAACATTACCTGTGATTTCAGAGATATTTGATACTCACCGTCTCTTCCGCCATTTCGGCGAGGTTCGTTGGGAAAGTAGAAAGACAGGTGGTAGTTGGAAAGTAACCTCGTTAAACACGCGTTTACAAGCACATAGGTCGACTCCCACGTGGCAACATGTCGCATGTCATTGACAATGTATGTCAGTTCCGCCACTGCAGGTACAAGTCTGTTAGCATGTCTTGTGCGTTACTGGGCCTATTTCGCAGACGAAGTGTTATAGCAATAACCACCGAATGCCCGATACATGCCGGCATTGATCAAAGAACTATGTTCTGGCGAATATGCAGTAGAACAGAAACCTAACAGAAACCAAAGGTCAGTACGTAGGGTCAATGTTGCATATTCAAGTTCTCGCACTAACCGCACCTGGTAGGGCAGGGCAGTGCCCGAGTCAATCAATGCTGCGATGACATGACTTCTGCATGCTCAAAGAATCGGTACAAGTCTGCTCGTAGCAATTATCTTGTAGAGAGTGAATGCGTTCCCAAGTTCAATGACCGTCAAACACCTGCTTAGGAGTATCGATGCCAGCGGTCGTTCAAGCTTTCAAGCAAGAACGAGTAGAACTCCGAGTCCGGATCCGAGGCGAAGAAGACGCCGAGCAATTAACAACCCACGTGGAGAGCACGTGGTCCACTTTCGGACGCAGTGATGATTGGTGAAGTGGCAAATGCAGAAGCCTTGGGGCAACTTCGCTGGGCACTGGTGGCTGCCAGGAAACCAACACCTCCTCGTCCTCCTTCTTATCCTCCCCAAATCTAACATTCTTCCAAAAGTACCCCGGGTCGTCTTCCACAAACCACATTGCATGCTCCCAAGACGCTGACTGTTATATACTCTGCTAATCCCACCGTGCTAGGTCTGTCGCGTCACCCCACCATCTTCCTGTGCTCATACAGTCTCGCGCGCTGGCAGGGTCCTCGTAATCTCTCATTCTACTACAGTTCGCTCAGGGACACCAAAATAATACGTACAGGCCTCCATCTGCTACGATGGACGCTGTGTTTTTGCCGCTTGCTGATGCACTCGGTGCTTCAGTCGACCAGATCAAGGTACGCTGTGCAGCAGACGTCAAAATTACGCTTATTCATCGACCTCGTTGTCTATTGCTCTAGCTTATCAGCTGTTTGCTCATTGCCTACCCCCTCGGCAGCGTGTTCATTCGCATACCGAACAACCAGCCTAACCTCAAGCATCTGTTCAATGTGGTCGTCACGCTCATATACTTCATACCGGTCTTGAACCTATGGGACGGCTTCCTGCAGTTATTGGCTGACGTTCTGGTGACCTACTACGTGGCAAAAAATGTCAGGAGCGCAAACATGCCATGGATAGTATTCGGGTAAGTGACAAGCGCTCGACTGATCAGGAAGATTGCTTTCTCACTTCGTGTGTAGACTCGTGTTTGGCCATTTGACAGTCAAGTAATGTAGTTTTATTCCCTTTTATTCTCCAGCTCTAACACGCCTTTTAGCCATGTTATTCGTGCTATCTTCCAATTCAGTTATGAGACCTTTGAGGTCACTGGTCCTCAGATGGTGCTTGTTATGAAACTCACAACCTTTGCCTGGAACGTGTATGATGGTCGCCGCCCTTCCGACGTAAGTGCATACTGATTGCTAATTTTCAACATAGGTCTAATTACATACTCGTTGTTGTACATAGGAACTCGACAAGTGGCAGTCGGAGAAGCGTGTTGTTCAGTACCCAACCTTGATCGAATTCCTCGGTTACGCGTCAGTCAGATTGAATTCCTTATGTGCATATTGGTACTAACTATTGTATTTTCAGCTTCTACTTCCCGGGTATTCTCGTCGGCCCTTACTTGGAATACGCCAATTACAGGGACCTCATTGATGGCTCTGTCTTCAAGGTCATCGAGAAGGAATCAGAGGCTCGTCGGGCTGCTGTCACAGTCCCAGGAAGGATCGTTCCTCGCGGACGTAAGCGTGTTGCGTACAGGAAGATGGTTACCGGTCTCCTCTATCTTGGTCTCTTTGTCTTCTTTGGCGGGCAGTACAACTTTGCTGTGGCTATTCAAGATTGGTTCCCGACGAAGAGCCTCCTATACCGGTACGTCGACTGTACCTTCCACGCAGTCCTTACCAATGTTCTGGTCCTTCGCCCCATCAGTATTGCTATCTTCCAGGTCTGCGGAATCTTCGAACGCATGAAGTACTACGCTATCTGGACTTTGACTGAGGTAAGTGTATCATTTGTGCTGACATAGAACTCCCTCTTATGCATTCCTTAGGGAGCTGCCATTCTCACTGGTCTCGGATTCACTGGTTTCGGCCCGAGTGGTGAAACGCGCTGGGACGGTGCGGCAAACGTCAAAGTCGCCACGATCGAGTTCGCACCGAACATGAAGGTTCTTCTTGACTCGTGGAACATGAAGACCAATGTGTGGCTTCGTGAATGTATCTACAAGCGCGTTACTCCTAAAGGCAAGAAGCCCGGTTTCAGAAGCAGCATGCTCACCTTCGCAACCAGCGCCTTCTGGGTATGTCCTCGGGGTGACTTGCTTCGTGGGTTTGAGTATTGATCCTTGGTTCCGTTTCCTTCTGTAGCACGGTATCTCAGCGGGATACTACCTGACCTTCCTCCTCGGTGGCTTCGTGCAAACCGTCGGTCGACTCTGTCGCAGCAACATACGTCCGCTGTTCCTCCCCGCCAACTACGTTGAGCAGCGTGGGGGACCTGCTCCTCCTCAGACCACCACCAAGCGCGTTTACGACTTCGTAGGAGCTGTGTTGACAACGCTAATTCTCAACTACATGGCGTCGCCCTTCATGCTTCTGAGCTTCCACGACTCGATCCTGGGATGGAGTAGACTCGGTTGGTACGGACACATCCTCATCGGCGGTTCCCTGGCATTCTTCTATCTTGGCGGCACGAAGTTCTTGAGGAAGACTCAGGCAGCGAGGGCGAAGAAGGCTGGTGTGGCTGTCAATGGGAAGGCTAGCACGAACGGAAACGGAAAGTCGGCACCAACGACCCCTGGCGTTGTTCCAGTTCTGCCTCCTTTGGACAGTGTCGTGAAAGAGGTTGAGAAGACGACGTTTGCGAAGAATTTGTGAGACATAAACACAGTTGTTGTAGACAGTGCGTTGACCATGGACGCCTGGATGGGAGTGATAGAGTCCTGAGTTCTTATGCTGGTATCTGTTTCTTGCAGTTAATGGTGTTGTCTAGATTCTGCTTACGGGTTATTGCTGCTATGACTTTTGATTGGGTAGATATCTTGACGAATATACGAAAGCATTTGATGCCAGTCCGCTTGCCATGGCTAGTGGTGTGAGCTGATAGAAGTTGGACACGATACAGTATCAATCGTCATGCAACTTGAATTGCGCGGAAGGTAATCGAAGGTGCAGTAAGATGAATGTATTTCCCCCGTTGTTGCCATACCTCTTTACAGTGATGTCATACCTAGTATACGAAAGTTCAATCGGTGGTTTCGGGCGGTGTCAACTCTTTCTGATCCCAGTCTTATATATCACAAGGGTTCGTACAGATGGGCGTGCAAGCGTGATGCAATGCCACACAACCATCTCGGGCTTAACAAGAATGTGGGGTCCCAGCCTAGCAAGAATGTCCTCATCTGACACAATTGGATGTTCGAATCTATTACTGAAAGGAAACAACCTGCGACCATTGACTTTGCACTGCAATGCTTTGTAGCGAAGCGCCAACAGAGTCGTTGTCTCTGACAAGGCTCTCAGTTTATCGGGGCTTGCAAAAGCCGAGCTGCACTGAACAATGGTATTCGCGAAGGGGAAGTATCCCATCACGATCATTGTATAACGGCTGTAGCATTCTACTTGCTTAATCCGCAGCAGAAGATACTGCTGTGTGAACACAGCCAGGTCGGGGACGTCATACTCCGGGATGCAGTGCCAGCATAAGACGACCATGTTCACTACCATCGATAGTGGCTGTGATCGGCTGACCGAGGAGACGGTGTTGGATGGTGTTGGGGCCATGGAGGTATAACCACAAAAGGCCAATTTATTATCCCAATCAATTGCATATGGCGTGCCGTGGACTGGTACAGTGGTGACGGCTTCACGGCAATCCCCAGCTCTGGATGGACCTGGCGAGTATATAAACCCCTCTCATCGAGAGGTGTGTTTCCCCAGTTTCAGGACTCACCATCACTACCAACACAACACACTCTAACACACTTCATCCACACAATGGGTTGGTTCGAGCATGATTCCGATGAGGCCAAGGCCTACCACGAGGTTCGTACGCTCCTGCATCGTAGTCGTTGTACAACTGTCTCATACTCTTTCTTCCGTAGGTGACCAATGCCCCTCACAAGGCAGCGCTCTCTCACGAGCTCATCGCCGCCGCTGCTTCCTACGAGGCTGCTAAGGCCTACGAGCAGCATGTCGCCCGCAACAACGGAGGTGTCCCCGTTGAGCACGCAAAGGCCAAGGAGTTCCTGTACGTTTACATTCTCAAATATTTACATGGTACCCTGTACTGACCGTCTCTTCTACCTTTAGTGCTGCTGCTGCCGGTGGTTTCATTGACAAGCTCGTCGAGTCCAAGGGCTTGGACTTCATCGACAAGGAGAAGGCTAAGCGCCACGGTGAGTTGTTATCGATCATCGCTCTTGTTATGCTCGATCACTGAATTCGTAATCGTCTTTTTATAGCCCACGAGCGCAATGAGACTGCGCTCGACGTTTCTCGCAACCAGTTCTGAGCTGGCGATGGGAGCATGTAAATGTAATATAGCACGCTAGAACTGTATAAGATATATCTGAGGTTTTCCGGTGTGACGACCTGTTAAAACTTGAGGTCAATGTGAAGCCACCTCCAGTCACCTTGCACCACTGGCAGCAACTGGTACTACAACGAATGTGACGCAAAGGCTTGGCAAGAGGTTCGAATTATCGCACCCGTATGGGCGCAGGATCCGACTGATGTGTACCTCATCGTATTCACCTAATGACAAATGACGCAGCGTAACCATAACCCTAGAGCACGACTGCGCGAATCAGCCTTTCTGCTGCCTCTGATCTGGGTTTCAGTGTGTAGTTCAGCGGGTCAGGGTATCTGTTGTCTGGCACCTCAGTACTGCAGCCGACGAAACGGTGGACTACGTACGATTGAACCCCGGTGGTCATTTGCGGTGTAGGGTCAAGCTCCTGCCCATTCTCATTCACAGCCGGTAAGACGTTGAATACGTGCAGGACCGCTGCCATAGTCAGGAAGGCAGTCTCCTTGGCCAAATGTCTTCCGGGACAGATACTATAAGGTAGGTCAATATTCTCCTGCATAAGATACACTTTCCCAGAAGCACTCACCGACGTCCAAAACCAAAAGCTAGCCTGTTCGGATCTGGAACATTGTGGTCGAGGGCGCCGTCTTTCATGAATCGGTCGGGATTAAATCGTTCTGGATCTGGGTAAACATGAGGGTCGCGCAGTATATGCCTGCATCGACGTAGGTCAGCAAGGCTGATACTATGTTGATTATCATAAGCCGGTCTTACCATATATTCTGATGAAAGATGCCAATGTGTTTAAGCATAGCGAGATGTGCGTCACAGGCAAGATACTCACCGCAATGACGACTGTGCCCTCAGGTATAAAGTACCCCTCGAAGTAGTCATCTGCAATTGCTCGACGTGGGAGGCTGATAGGGACCACGGGGAGCCACCTCGAGCATTCCATGAGGATGGCATAGATATAAGGGAGATAATTCCAGTCGCCGTAGGTTGGAAGCCTGTCTTGCCCAACGACTAGGTCTAATTCTTCCTGTGCTTTCTTCTGCACCTCGGGGTGCATTGCCATACAACAGAAGAATGTCTGAATCAAGGAAACCGTCTGACCACAATGTGAGCTTTCGCTGTTGATACGACTCATCCTCTACAAGACTCACTGTGTCCGCTCCCGCTACGGTTATAAACACGGTTTCATCGTTGAGAGTTGATAAAGACAACAATGAAGGGGCTTACCTACGTATGCGATAGCTGTCGCATTCTTAGCGTGTTGCTCTTCTTCACAGTTTCGTTCAGGGTTTTCTCCTTGAGCAATTTCGTCGATGAGTTCCGATGCCACACATGCAAGTCGAGCCTGATGCCGAATAGAGTAAGTATCCCTTGGGAGATATCCCCATTGCCCCTATGACCAAATGCTAACCTCATCTGAGCACAATCGTCGCTTGACAGCTTCGAACGACTTGTTGACTGTCGCATCGACCACCGGGCGCCATTTTTTCGCGTATTGTACTGCGGCCGCTCCAGGAACCCATGACGGGACATATTTCAAGATTGGTAAGAAGTCTATCCAGAACTTTCCCATCAGCCTGCTTTGATTGAATACCTCCGTCGTTTGCTCAGCTAGCCTGATATAATCATCGTCCATATTTTGAACCTGAATGCCGTAAACGATATCCATGATGATTGCAGCAAGAGTACTGAAGTAAATCATCGATGTATTAATTGGTGTATTTAATGGGAAAAGAAGATAGTGATAAGTATGCTTACAGGCGGATGCACTGTGGGTCCAATGGCTCACCGAAAGGCTGGTCAAGGCAGCGCGCAAGGAACTCGTAGATCTCTTTTGTCTGTTTATCGTAGTATTTGGGCGTGACTGTCTGGTTGAAGTGCTGATGAAACATTCGTCGGGTTATTCGCCATTGTGGTCCATACGGCATTGTGGACATGTCAAACTGCCACCCCGTTCTATGCCGAGACCATCTAAATCAGCAAAACCTTTCCGTTGGCAGCATTGAATGTAACGAGCCTTACAGTTCATCAATCGTCTGCTGAGGCTTGTCCGAATAGATTGCAGAGCGCTTCTCCGTGAGCTCAAGGATAATTTCTCCGGAGGAGACTAGGAGCATCGGCGTGTTGAGAACTTTAAACAAGGTCAAATCCCCTGGTTACCGTAGAGTCCAAGTCAGTGTGAGTGATAGCGGTGCAGCCTGAGACGAAGCATAGAGAGCAGTGCGCACCATACTTATGCGCCCATTCCCGATACACAGTCCACGGACGGTCGCCACTTGGGAGTTCGAATAGACAGCCTATGATGGGCCATCCCTGAGGACCTGGTGGAAGTTTGTGCCCTCTAAGTCTTTGACTCCATCTACGCCTTTGGGCTGTCAACACTATGGCAACTATGACAGTAGTGACCAGCGTGAAGGGAAGTACAGTCAATAATGTCATCTGGCTTGGAATACCCGAAGACCTGCGAAAATGAGAGGGACTGAGGAACAGAGATGCGGTGTGCTTTGTATACTGAAATACTGTGAGACATAGAAGGTTTGCTGTGATTTATGCCGGCCTTCCCACGCTGGGTTTAGATACACACAACTATGGCATCTTTGGCTCGAGATAAAGGAGGTCAGCTTATCTACAAGAGAACCATGAGAGAATGACTGTATTCAGAACATGATCATGGGTGGCGTTAAGATAGGACCGCATACTTAATGTAGTGGGCCGTCTGAGTCACCTTGGCAAAGTTGCACCGACCTAAGTAGCAGATGCTTGTGGTGTAGGGGGCTATACCCCGGGCCCGTCAGGATAATATCCTATAAAATCAGTAGATATATTGGGTTTACTAGCACATATGAATCAGGGTAACTCAATGTAACTTTGAAACTTGCATTGTGTCCGGACCGCAAGATACTCAGAACCTAAGCCGTGCCGCGAATCAGCCGTTCCGCTGCTTCTGATCGGGGTCTTAAGGTGTAGTTCAGCCGGTCTGGGTACCTGTTGAACGATGAACATTGAAGTAACAGCACTATCAGTCCCAGTCAGTGAAGCGTTGTTTCTGACACGCACGATAAGAGGCCTGTAGTCATTTGTACTGAAGGATCGAGTTGCTTTCCGTGTTCGTCCAATGCCGGGACAACGTCAAACACATGGAGAACCGACGCAATCATGAAGAAAGCATTGTCTTTCGCCAAATGTCTACCTGGACAGATGCTGACGAAATAGGAGGTTACTGAGTACAAAATGGCAGCTGTTCTCGGAGCACAAAACTTACCGGCGCCCGAAACCAAACGCGAGGGTGTTCGGATCGCGGACTTCGGGATTGATGGCGCCATCCTTCATAAACCGATCGGGGTTGAACCGATCTGGCTCTGGATACTCTTGAGGATTACGGAAGATGTGCCTACAAGAAAGATCCGGTAAACGAAACAACCGGAGAGTGGTCGTCGAAGATGTACTGACCAGATATTCTATGGAAAGCAATAGAGTAGTGAGGATCTATTTCAAGACGATTGTGCCAAATTGAATACTCACAGCCATCACGACAGTGCCCTCGGGAATGAAGTACCCTTCATAGTAGTCATCCGTGATGGAGCGATGGGGGAGACTGATTGGGACAACTGGGAGCCACCTCGCACATTCCATGAATATAGCGCGAATGTACGGGAGTGAGTCGTAGTCGTCGTATGTCGGCATTCGGTCGGGGCCGACGACCAAGTCTAATTCCTCTCTTGCCTTTTTCTGCAGTTCAGGATGTGCCGCCATGCTGCAGAAAAATGTCTGAATAATAGAGTACGTCTAAAATATTAAATCAGTACAAGTATGAGGTGCCGATAGCACATATCTTACCGTATCCGCGCCCCCTGGAATGACATAAAGCAATTAGAACAGTCCCTGTATACTCTTAAGAGTACTGGTATCATACCTGCGTAAGCAATCGCGGAGGCATGCTTTGCATGCTCCTCCTCTTCTGCACGCTTAGCAGGATCCTTTTCACTCGCTATCTCCGTAATGAGCTCCGAGGCCATTGAAGGGACCGGAGTCTGTAAACCAAGACTCTTTCAGTTCACGCAATTCCCAGACCCGCGGTTATCTAATCCGCAATCCCACTGACCGTAGTATCCAGCTGCTGCTTGATTTCATCGAAAGGCTTGTTCACCATTGATTGGACAACTGATCGCCACTTGGCTCCAAACTTGACTGCTTCAGCCCCGGGGACCCACGCAGGGACATGTTTGAGGATAGGCACGAAGTTAACCCAGTATTTGCCAGCTATTTGGCTCGAAGTGAAGACCTCCATGGACTCCGTAACTAGCTGAAGGTATTCGTCTTCCATGCTCTTTACTTGAACGCCGTATACGATATCCAGTATTATCGTAGCGAGGGTCCTTGGTTGGTATCAGGTCAATGTCAACTCTGAAAAAAACGATCGAAGACTTACAGGCGAACGTGACCCTGGTCTAGTGGCTTCCCTGCCGGTTGTTCGAGGCAACGCCGCAAGAACGCGTGTATTTCCCTCCTTTGCTTATCCTGGTAGTTTGGGACTGCCGTCTGGTTGAAGTGTTGATGGAACATCCGTCGGACGCTGCGCCAGCGAGGTCCGTATCGCATATTGGCAAGATTGAAGTCCCATCCTGTTCTGTAAGGGTTTATACTATGTAAATGCTGATGAGCCCATAGCGTATCTCGATAGGAACTTACAACTCATCAATAACCCAAAGAGGTCTGTCAGAATAGATGGAAGACCGCTTCTCATTGAGATCAAGGATAATATCGGCAGACGAAACGAGAAGCATGGGAGTACCGAGGACTCTGAAGAAGATAATATCCCCTAATCCATAATAACGGATGAGAATGTGCGTCACCTGGGATATATAGGATAATGGAAATACGCACCATATTTCTGCGCCCACTGGCTATAGGTGATCCAGGGCCGGTCGGAGTTCGGTAGGTCCAGCAAAGAGCCTACGATGGGCCATCCACGCGGACCTGGGGGTAGGCGGTGGCCACGAAGTCTGTGGGCGATTTTACGTCTGCGGTTCACATACAAGAGCGCGACCACTAGAGTAGCAGTGATAAGGGTGAGTGGAGTTGGTGTTGACATTCTGTTGATAATAAAACGTCAGCTAAGGGAGGGGGTTGAGCCTGCTATGGAGTGGAACTGCATCATATTTATATACCCAAGAGGTCCTGTAGCTCCACAGCATCTCCGCAGAATATACGGATCCTGGCTTCATAATGTTAGCTTCCCAGAGTGTGCTCCTTGCACTTCTTGAACTACGACGATGTCCCTATAGTCAATGACATGGCGTGAGAAGAACGTTGATCACGAGATATATACAGTACAAGAGGGATCGGACATGACACACACCTCATCGTGAATGAATTTCATGCCAGTGGGCCTGCCATTTTCACATGCGGACCCGGGATTGGTAGCAGAAGCGAGTCGACTGCCACGGGAAGCTATCGATAGAAGTGCCTAGAAATGTACGGTCTCATCACCGAGGGATAGTAGGACAGAGCGATGTCACTACAAGAACCGCCACAATGAGGTAACGCGAGGCTCGAGTTGCCACTATCATTTCTGCGATGTCAGAGAAGGCATATTGTGGCATATCGATTATGTACTTACAGCCAATGCATTGTCAACCACAACGACTCAAATAGCTGTAGCCGCTCCGATGATGTTTTCTTTGCCTCGGTTCGAGCAAGCAGCGTGCCGGCTAAGGTCCAGTGTCTGTTGATGGTTTCATTGTATCAACGACACAATAAATAACCGCACAATACTTATCAAGTAACGAACAAACTGGTGGGGTGGTAATTGCCCAACGATATCAGAATCACAGTTCGACCGCGCTTGAGCTCTCGGTAAATTGCAAAACTCGTGTGCAGTCCGGTTGTCGTTGAGGATACTGGTCTCAATTCAATGGCGGAACCCGGCGTGCAATCACGAATGCATAAATCTATCATGAAGTAGTAAGTATCGTCAGAAAACGCACTCTGGCGAGCAGCCAGCGTCACAAGTACAGACCTTGGAGTCCTTGAGGCAGCCCAACTTGAAGGTTAGGTTCAAGGGCATTCATGATGCGATCACCGGAAACACCCACATTACGCAACAGCAGGGTCAGAATGAATTGAAGGCTGGACTAGAGGAACGGAAGTCGCCACGTTCGGTGCTCTGGTTTTCGAAGTCTATGACCGATCACCGTTTCCCTATCCGAGAGCCACACATACGTCTAGTGAATACACACAGTGCCCTTGTCCGTCAGCGTTCATTCTGAAATGAGGTGATGTGGACAACACATTGCCTGTCCGGAAGTACGGTTTGCTAGCGATACCACAGTACTCGATTTTTTTGAATTCGAAGCAAAGGAGGTTAACCGTGAAGTTGGCCGGCCAAAGGGAGCAATCCACTCTCGAAAAACTTTGACGGAGTGAACTAGGACTGTAACGGTATATATTCTCGGTCAAGAATGAAACCGGGATTATAGTGAAGCTGAAACCGAACCTGCATTAGCCAGACGAGAGCTAAATGGGTAGGCGTTCGGGTGGGCCTAACGTTATGCGTTGAGAGCATATCTGAGCGAATTGATGGGAAATGTCGGTGAATGTCTCGCAGATGTAGATAGTGACGGATACGCGGCTTCAGCAGAAGCGCTGTATTCGAGTCTGAAGACCTGCAGGGCTGCAGACTGCAATGCTGAGTGATGAACCAATCAGACAGGCATTGTATTACATTAGAGTGACACATACCGCCTAGACATACTCGTCCGTACCTGATGTCAATTTGTCAGTCAGTGGCGTAGTATAACTAGAACCATCTGACTGAATGCTCTGACCACGATACAATGAGTGGTGTGATAAAATAACCATCTCTTGACGCGGGTTCAACCACTCCGTTCACTAAACAAACTATAATGTCATTTCGAGACCAGCCTGGTCCATGACGTACGTCACAAGACAGAAACACCTCATATGCCCCACAAGCTTCGTTGAGTCTGACTACTAAGTAGCTGTGGCGCGAACAAGCTTCTCGGATGCCTCTGACTGTGACACCAACATATAGTGCAGGGGCTCAGGTCGCCTATTTATCAGGAGACCAACCATAAACATATCAGTCCATGCAGGCTGATTGCGGATAACACGGGAAACTCACGAAACGTGTGCTCCGAGCCACTTCGGCATGGGGTTAAGCTCGTTCCCTTTCTCATCAAGAGAGGGAAGAACGTTGAATGCATGTAAAATCGAGGCCATTGTCAGGAAGGCGGTATCCATGGCAAAGTACCGGCCAGGGCAAATACTGGTGTGGTTGATAGGGCCGATGAATTCATCTTGAGAGAATAAGAATAAATTTGCTTACCGCCTACCGAATCCGAACGCGACAATATTTGGATCACGAACCTCCTTGCTCAGTATACCATTCTTGATAAAGCGATCGGGATTGAACTTCTCCGGCTCCGAGTATTCTCTAGGATCGTGTAGCATACGCCTGGTGGAATGATGCACCCCTTGAATGGATTTGGTCCGAAACTCATGACGGAATCACATACCAAACAAACTAGATTACAGTCAAGTCAGCCATGGGTCTGGCGTAAGCGTCTCGCACACTCACCGGAATCACAAGCGTGCCAGCGGGGATGAAGTATTCTTTATAATAATCATCCTCCGTCAGCCTATGGGATACGCCCAGGGGGACGATAGGCCGCCACCGCATGCATTCGAGGAAGATGGCCTGTATGTATGGGAGAGAGTCACGATCCTCGCATGTTGGCAGTCTGTCCGGACCAACGACTGTGCGCAATTCCTCTTGAGCCTTCTGCTGAATGTGGGGATAAGTCGCCATAAGGCAGAGAAACAACTGGATCAAAGAGTAACTCTGCAAGAAGGATTCAATCTGAAGGTTATATCGGCAGAGGTACTAACAACTGAACACTGACCGTATCCGAGCCCGCTACAAACCCTGCATGAACGGTGTACGAATGCAATAGGGCGATCAACACATACCGGAGTAGGCCATGGCGCTCGCGTCCTTCGCGCATCGTTCCTCTATAACTCTTTTCTCCGGGTTGTGTACATCGGCGAGTTTCTTGATCATATCGAGAGCAATAGACTCCTTGGGATCCTAAGTTCGCGAAGTTAATCATACATACAAAGGCGCAACTGACGTGAGAACAATCACTAACCGTCTCAACTTTGATGTTATCGAACGGTATGTTCAACATCGCTTCGACAGATGGACGCACACGGGCGGCATATTTTACGCCAGCCGCTCCCGGTACCCACGTTGGGACATAGCGAAGAAGGGGCCGCGCGTCTATGCCATATATCTGGCATCATTGCTTCCGAGCATGACCGAGTGCAACTCGGCAAGAGGCGGATGATGA